>LGTU01000145.1:0-52259 GCA_001314425.1 Phytophthora pluvialis
GATTGTCGGCCAGCGCAAGAAGCTGCCACACCAGGGATTGCGCTTTTTCATCATCCCCACCGGCATCTTGTCGTAGACCTCGAACATCTCCCCCGGGACCTGTTCGCTGCCCTTGTCGTGTCCAAGGGGATTTTTCGTGCGCTGTGGCCCGGCACGGAGCTTTGGTTGGACCTGGCGATGTTCGGTTTCTCAACCGCTGCAAGAGTCGTGTAGGAGCCGTCCGCGTCGGAATGCTTGTTGAACAGAGTCTTCGAGGAAGCCCTTGGCTTGGTGGAAGCTTTGGTCGATGGGTTGAACTTCCGAGCAGACCTATATTTGATGGAGCCGCTTACACTGAAGTTTCTAGAATATGCAATACTTCACTCCACGTGCCGATGCCATAGCAGAAAATGCCCGACTAGAGGAGCNTCACTCCACGTGCCGATGCCCTAGCAGAAAATGCCCGACTAGAGGAGCTTGGAAAAGCAGACATGCAGTTTAGGGCAGTCTTAGAACGTACGTTATACTACTAGTAATTTATAAGACTCGTCCATTTATCATGACAAGTTCATTAATGCTTCTGTATGTGCTCCAAGACTCTGAAATCCAGAGCTTCACCGTGTGTAAGCACGGAGTTAGTTAGCGTAGGATAATTCTTCCGAAGAACGTCGAGTTGGGATCAAAGTGGAAGTATCGCAGCAGGCTGTTTCCCGTAAACCTCGGAGGATGGTACCGTCGAAACAAGGCCAGAGCCAAATAGTGTGTGTGGGGGCGGGGCCGCCTTAGTAATCCTCATGAGCGTAGTGCAGAATGTCTGGGGCCAACAAAAAAGGGAGGGCGGTGCCGCCCGCCCCTGCGTTGAAATCGTTGTTACGAATCGGCTCCAGTTACTGCCGTTGGCACAACGGAGACCGTCGCTGAAAGCGACATGAGCAGTGAGGTAAGAAGCTGCGGAGACGGGAAAGGTGTTGAAGTAGGATGGATGGATGGCAGATCTGCTGCAGCCAGCTATGGATGAGTAGGAGCTAAGTCTTAAATTGGCAAGTTTAGAAGCAAGGTGCTAGGAAGGAGGAGAGAAAAGGCTAAGAGCAAGGAACAAGTTGCGGGTCTGGGTATTACGTTACTTGGCTGAGCCTTCCTGGACGCGTACACTTGGTGGCGCACAACCAGACTCTCGTAACGACCGCTAGGTGAGCAACACCATCAAGGAATTGTTTTTACAGAAGGTGTGGTTTAATCCTGCCCACGGCACCCAGGCTCGCGACAGAGTCCTTCACTCCATAACACTGTTCACTGCGCGAAGATATAATCGCGTTCGTATTTGGAGCGAGTGATTCTCCGGTTCAATTATGGATTGATGTTTGCAGCTGATGGTAAGGTCCTTGTTCTTAATATCTTTCGGCAACTGAGCGACGTGACAGGGTCCGAATACTCGATACGTGGGGTCGGAGCACAACCAACCAAAGGTTTCTCACTGAGGCTGGTGCATCAAACTCTAGCAAAGAGTAATAACCTGGACCGGGTGTGGGGTCACGTTGTTGCCCGATTAACACTGGTAGTGTCCTGTGTAAAGGCTCTGTTTTTCCATCAAGAGAATGGCGTCCTCCTCGTCGTGCAAAGGTCAGCGCACAGAAGCAATGGTTGGCCTCAAGCCACAACGATAGCGGTAGGTATCCCGGAATTCAGTATAGAATTTGAATCAGAGAAACAACTGAAGGCACGACCTTAACTAACTTGCAGATGTCGCCCTCATGCCGTGCCGATGCCGTCACGATTTAGACGGGACCGTTCCTGCTTCTGCGTCCTGGGGACGTGAATGGGAGCGTGATTACGCCCTACTCCACCATGGTCACGCGGGTTAGATGAACGGCGGTCGAGGCTCAGCACCTCAGCGAGCTGGAGGGTGCCAGAGAGGACACGGTGTTTTCCATCCAAGGTCTGTCGCGGTGCGGTGCTCAGTGTCCACCGAAGAAATGACGGGTTAACATCCGGGCATTTAGCTTCAGAAGGCGGTGCGTTTCGAGTATCGCCGCGGGATCCACTACGGCCGACTCGTCGACTACAATGATACCAAGCTAGGGGTCTCCATTTGCCTCGGTCTCAAAACGGCCCCTCTTCAACGCGTCATCGACGAAGTGTACCCTGTGGTCGCGATGGTTCTGAGAAGGCGGCGCTGGTCCACGGCAACGTGGCCGGCGGTGTGGATGCGTGAGCTCTAAGACGCTATTTTCAATCGCCTCCTGGACAGTGACGGTGGTGTCCTCTAGTCGAAACAAGCCTGGTTGCACGAGTGGGGCCATCTGCTGGGATACCTGAGTGACCTACGCTACGACAGGATTGATCCTTAAAGTGGAAGTAATTTGAGCACATCGCTCAACCCCATTGCTCAGTTTACGTCCTACGTGGGCGGCTGTCGCAGTGTACCCGCGACGCTCCACCACACACTCGGGGTATCCTTCTGTCGCGATCCAAGTGCTGCTTCTTCGCAACAGCGACGGTCAACCTCTCCATCTCAGCCAGAACCGTCTGGTGCAGAACCGGGATTTTTTGGTAATATCCAAGATGATGACAGCGACGCCGACACGCCAGTCCGCACTATCACGCACGGAGAGGCATCCTACAAGCACGTCGGTCGTGTGGCCACAATGACCAGACCTGGGCGTCGTCCCCCCTGTAGGCTCGGCCATAACTAAAGCGCACGTGTGACATGCTCCCGTGTCGCCATTGCCTGCGCGATTCTCTGCCCCCTCAGCGCAAGAAGTCGAGCTGATCGACGTCACCCGGCAGGATCGACCCCACGTGCTGCCACACTACCTCAGTCTGGGCTGTAGTCAGAAAATTTTAAGCAAGCGTGGACGGGATGACGTGGATAGCTACGGAACGGCTCCAACCCCGAAACGTGGCCGAGGCTCATACGATTGACCAAGAGCGTGTGCACCAACTCCTCACAGCGGATCATCTTCAAGGAAAGCTCAGTGATTCATTCCTTGAGTATGTGTTGGCAGATTTTGGCTCAGCAACGGCCCATCCGATTGGTGTGAGCGCTGCTAGCATCTGTTGGCAGAATATCGATTTGACGTCGCCCTTGAGGATGCAGATGATTTGGCCGGGATGTTTTCGGACAAGCGCCTCGAAGCGACGCGCCAAGGCAGCTTCATCGCGATATTCCATGGCTGGAAAGTAATCCTTGTCCAAGGAGTCACTCGCGGAGTATCCGCGAGAAAATGAGAGGTCGTGGATGAGTCGGTCTTCCACACGTGGGTCAGTATCTTTTTGGTGACTGCGCCGAGAGAACTTACGTGCACATCCTACAGCTGCGAGAGGTCAGCGTCTGAGAGGACGAGATAATGGCCTGTTTCCTGGCCGCGCCGGACGCTCTTGACGACGGCGTTAAGACGTCGATTAGCGAATTGATGATATTTTGAACCGCGAGAGAGCAGAAGCACGGTAGACTCTCAGCGGGGCACAATGCCTTGTGCTGCCACAGAACACGCGAAACCAAAAATCTTGTGTCCTCGGAGCCGGAGTGTGAGGCGATGGGGGCAAAGAGACTTGTAGGGACGATAATCCTCTGCTAGTTGCCCCCCTCACGAGTTCAACGAGAGCCTGGGTCGAGTAACCGGGATCAGTGACCGTCGTCGATGGCACGCCCAGGAGCGAATGATGGAGCTGAAGTTGCCTGTAGCCTGTGGACTTCGTCTGGAACACTGGTATAGGGCAGGGCACCGGAATACTTAAGGCTCGCAGGGTTGCACGGATATTGCGGCCACGCGTTGTTTCCATTAAGCGTAACTAAGCCTCTAAGACGGCTTACACGAGCGAGGAACTGGGAACAGCGTTGGCAGGGTATGCAGCCACGGTCGCGTTGGTACGTGGCGCTGCTGCTGGGGCCGAGCAGGCAGACGGCTAGCGATGCTAGGTGATGAAGTCGGTGACTTCGGGTTATCTGAACTCGGCGGTCCACGGGGGTGAGCGGAAATAGGAGGGTCAGGAATTTTGCGGTGTCGAGGCCTCGTTCGCGTGCACTCTTCGTGCCAGGTGCCGGACACCGAAAACAGGCGTTATGACTTGGCCGTTGGCCGTACGGGGTCTACTGGTCGTTGATGCATGTTACACCAGTTCAACGGCTCGGACTGCTTCAGACTCCATGTGGTGGCTTGCGGAGACCACCCAGGCGAGTAGTGATATACTGGCGGAGCCTTGATGGAAGCGCATCGAGCCAGAATTGAACCTGTTTTTGAAGGTACCCTTGGTTGGATCCGGAGACTTGCATCCGCGCATCGCCAGGAATTACAGTCAGACTTCTTTGTCGCATTGTATAGGAATTTCCGCGGACACGTCCGTCGGTATCTTCCGTTCGAAGCTCGAGCCTGTCCTTGCGAGAAGGTATTGTTTATTGACCCGCTGCGAGCGCTTCCGTTGCCCGCAGGCGTCCGCCGAGGAATGTTCTTGTAAAGCTGTGAAACCCGGGATTGGTGATCGCGAACCATGACGGTGCCTCCACTCTGGTCAGCGTCAAGTGGAAGGTACCATAGGTCACCGCATTGCGATAACGCTCAGTAGGGAGTCAATCCAGTGAATAATCAGCGGCATGTCTGCAATCTCGCACTGCTGCCAGCCTTCCAGCGCTGAAACGAACTGATCGAAGGCTTCAGCGGTCGCGGTTGTGGCTGCATCACAAATTGGTCGGCTGTAGCCCTAAAACGAATATCCCGCGGCACAGCGCCCAACGCCTCGACATATCCTCTCCGCTTGGCTGTACCGGTTCACCCTCCTACTACGGTGCGTTTGGCGGTGCTATTTTGTAGATCCTTTTGCGCGAAAGTCTCGTCTCTATGACGGGCGGTGCCGCCTCCGATACCGATCCATTCTTCGCGTATGAATGGGTCGACGACCACGTGCTCGTGAAGGCGGACACACACCTCCGACTGCATTGCTCACAGGAAGCCCTCTGTTTGGTAATCCTTGCTGTCCTCGGCCCCCAAGAGATCAATTAGGAACAATCACGACGAGGGGAACCGATGTCGAAGTCCTCGGGCTGGCGTTCAACACTCAGTCACGTACGGTCTCAGTACCGTCCAGCAAGATTTCGAAGGCTCTGGATCGAGTAATCCGGCTGACAGCATCTCCTACTGTTTCCTCCAACGAGTTCGAGTGCCTTCTCGGAAGCCTACGTGACGTATGCTCTTGTCTCCGAGCAGCGAAGCCATTTTCCAGCACGTTCACCTCGCCGTCAAGCAATATACCCGGAGGGCAGGACAAACATCACACCGGCTATTCAGTGTGACCTACAGGGGTTCCAATCCATCTTGGTATACGGGTACAAATTCGTCTTGCCGCTGTCAATGTTTGGTGATCTCCCGCCGACCTCGGTTCAGTTGTACATGAACTCCAGTGACGACGGCCGGGTCGTATTGGATCCGGCCAATCGCCGATACATCCGTTTCCGGTTCGACGACGAGGAGCGGGCGTCCTTTATTTTTCCTGGCGCCACGCACGGCTTCGACATTAATGCTCGCGAACTGTTCTGTGCAGCGTTGGCTGCGGTGCTGTAGGGCACGGGTGCCCATGTGAAGCACCTGACGCATGTCCGTGCCTGGTCCGACAATGCAAGCACAGTTTCTTGGATCAACAAGCTGCGCTCCGACAACACATTTGCCCAAGAACTGATCCGCGCCATCGACTTCAGCGAAGCCTCTCATCGGTTCTGCCTATCAGGCAGCCATTTGCCGGAGTCCATCAATCGCATTGCGGACGCCCACTCGCGCTCTTTCGGTGCGTCCCTTCTTGCCACATGGACTAACTTTGTGTCGTAGTGGTTCCAGATGCCTGTTCCCAACACCGCAAGAAGCTGTACAAGACATTCTCCACCAGGTTCAAACCCAAGCTCTGGCCGTTGGGAGTAGCAGAAAGTATGCATCGATCTGGCACCAGTGGGTGTCTTGGTACACGGCAGAAGAACGCTCTCCGTGACTTTGCGGGGTTCACCTCCATGACTCAGAACAACTCATTAGCTTTGCGTATTGGTGCTGACGACCCGGCACCGGCCATCGTCAATACTTTGCATTCACCATCATGTCCAAGCTGGTCCGCATCAGTTGGAATCATCGCCGCTACCTCGGATTCCCAGTCGCCCTTAACGCTGGCCACCAGCTGGGTATGCAATGGATGCAGCGGCTGTCGACTCCTCC
Organism: Phytophthora pluvialis; assembly: GCA_001314425.1. Lineage (NCBI taxonomy): Eukaryota > Oomycota > Peronosporomycetes > Peronosporales > Peronosporaceae > Phytophthora > Phytophthora pluvialis. Next base: position 6,171 of record LGTU01000145.1, read on the forward strand.
ATCGCCCGAGTTCCTATTTGACCTCGGTCTCCTCCATCGGCTCCGAACCCGTTGCTATTTTCGCTCAGCCCAGGACCGCGTTCTCTGGGGGAGGGGCTGTGGTCATGGGCTACTTCTACATGCTACGACGTTCAGGGTATCTAAGTGATCGGGGTGTCACCAAGTCGTACCCTATCCAAGTTCAGGGTGTCATCTTTCGCGCAAGGAATGGTGAACATACAAGTGTCAAGCCCCTCGCGCACTCCGTGAAAATTTATTTCCAGGAAAGTAAAGCAGACCAATTAGGACGTGGTGCAACAAGAACTCACGAATGTTCAGGCTCAAGGTGGTTATGCCCTGTTCTGGTTGTATGAGAGCTACTTAACCCTTTCGCGGTACAAGGGCGCATTTCTCGCCCTTTAAGCCGGTTTTCAAAACACGGGACGAAATCGCCCTCTTAAACGGCGAGAAATGCGCCCTTTTGCGCACGTTCAAGCTAGTAATACACCGTATTTTGTAACAGACTATAAACAGTACGATTACAAATCGTCTGTGCATACTAAATTCAAGTTAAACGCATGTATCAGGTAGCTCCTGGAAATCCTTGGCGTTCATATGAGACGACGCAAAACACTTTCAATCTTTACGCCTAAGTACGCGTTTCGAGTTTGGTATCCTACCGTCTAGCCCTGCATCTTGGTTTGCTTTTGAGCTAACGGACGACCTCAGATGACAAGTATGTCAACCAGGATGTCCTTTGGCGCGAAGCGACCGAAGGCAAAATACAAAAAAAAGCGTTTTGCTTTTTTGGTGAGTGAGACTCGTTTCAACGCGTAGAATTCATTTCTGGCGTCCGTTTGGCTTAGATCGAACCGGAACCCCTTCAAAAGTAAAATAGCTTGGCAAATGAAACACGTGAAAAAAACATTACGTGGCGTACACATTTTATTTTGGTTCCTTGGAAATGTATCGCGCATATCAATATCAGTCTTAATGTCCAGAATAAATAAAAATAATGTCCAGGATAAATCAAAACCAGTCTTAAAACGCCCCAGGTGATCATATCATTGTAGGTGGTACATATGGCTGACAAGAGGAAGAAAGTGGGTATAGCGAGTTGGCGTCCCAGTGGACCGCAGGCCATCCTCAGAGATCCCAGAGCACATGACAGGCGCTGTCACGCGGCACATGCTGCAGGATGGGGCGGAAGCTCTCAGCAATAGATGGATAAACCTCTAGGAGTCGACTGGCGGCAGCGTAGCCCGAGACCCGCTGCTTCCTCGTACGACAGTGGGTCACACTACAGCTGGACGAGGCCGTGACAGAGTACGTCGATAATGTGCTATCCGTGCGAGAGAGAATGCATAGGAAATCTTGGAATATCGTTGTGCGCGGTATATTCCTTGCGAGAATTTGGAAAACATCCGACGAAAAAAGCACAGCCAAAATGTTCTGAACGCCTTTCTCAGTGATTCGATTAAGTTCGAGGGAACGCATCGTCCCATTCAAACGGCCATATCTCCACTGTAATAATTTTGGAAATTACGATTTTGTTTTGCGCCGTCTCATATGTTACACGAGCTATGCGAAGGAAGTACCGTAAATTTGTAAAAGGGCGACTTTTGCACCCTTTTGAAATCAAATGACTTAGACTTATATACTATAGTTTGCCCAAGTGGCTCACGAAAGGATTAAACATGCTCGCCGTCTGGGGATATGAGAACGATACCTCCTCTGCATGACAAGCAAGAACACACCGATCTCCGCTACATCAATGACAACAGCGATACGTCTCGCAGCATTCGATGCAGGCGAAAACTCAGATCACTACGGCACTCATTCTATGCGAAGCGGTGGAGCTACTTCTCTATTCGGTGCTGGCGTCAACCGGCTAGCCATAAAGTAGTTTTGGCAATAGTGATCTGGCTGCTACGAGCAGTACGCGCATCGATAACACCACCGTGAAGGGCATTGCAACAGCCGTGAAGACGGAGCTCAATCAACTTTCAAGCAGTCAACCCCGGCTTCGCCGTATTGGGGTCACTCCTCGCCGCACTCTCGGCTGGAGCTGCATAACCACCAAATGAACAGCTTGCTGCCCCGACGCCGATTTCGGAATAAGTTCGCTCATAGTTACTAGACCATGGAAGGCCTCGTGCCCTCGAGGGGTCAAGCGACGAGGAGATCGCCGTGTTGCGCCGCCGCTTTGCTTAGTTTCCGATGACCGAGTCGTCGTGATGGAGATGAAGGAGCTAGCGCAAGCACTAGCTGAGAGTCAATTGCTCGGGCTACATCACCGGCGTCCCCGAATAGAGGGTCCGTGAATTGCTCACTAAACCGTTTTCTCGCGCATCATCTTCATATACTTGTGCAACATCTCTTCCGTCAAATTTTACTTGAATTTCCACGGTTTAGCAAGCCAAGCCTTACTCGAACTAAATCGGCATCCATGTTGGAGACCCGGGTGGAGCCCACAGCAGGTTGCTCATGCCCATGATACAGAAGCTTCAGATACAGGGAAAGGTACTGGCGTCAGTTCTCAACTCTCGAAGTGGCGTTAAGTCAACCGACACACACCAGCTACTACAACACGAACCCACGGACGATGACCAGCTAATGAATTGATACGCACTTTTGGTTTTGCACCCTTGAGACCTCACTCAGTTCTTCGAAGCGGCAGTTGCATCCTTATTTAGCCGAACTCGCACTAGACCCACCTCTCTAAACGGACAAACCAACATTGCATTTAAAATTAGAAACAACTGTATTTTTTTAGTCTTTTAAGACGGTTGTTTTGAACAGGGAAGTAAAAAGAGATACTAGCTCCGTTTTACGACACCGAATTAAACTGCGGCAGATGCAGTCGCACCCCGAGCAAGCGGCGCAACAGCTTCGCTAGACAGTTTGGGCGGCATCCACTGCTCCTAAAGTCGCTCACCAGAAAAGAAACAAAATCTATATTCAGTAATCGTTACCATTTACTCTATCCGTGTCGGACGTATTTCGGGTCACTAGTTAAGTGTGATGTTTATTGTGTGGTGTCGCAACACGACTGGACGCATTTCGAGTCACATTTTTAACTGTTGCGTACCGCTTTTCAAAATAGTATCGGCACTACTACGCCCACACCAATTCAGTCAACTGCGGACATGCAGATATCATCCGGCATAGATATCTGCGGCAACTGCTCAACAGACTCCACAGCAGGCGTCTTTCGGTTCGTTGAAGGCCTTGATCAGCGGGTAGTATCTCGGGCTGCCTTCTTCTGGGCTTGTTCTGCTTTCAATTTTGCCTTTTCCATGGCACGTTCTTTCCTTACGTTTTCTTTTGCTGCCATCTCTTTCTCTTTTTCTGCTTTGTTGCTTTCCTTACCGCAGCACGCTGCGCATTCTGTCGTTGCTCCTCAGCGAGAGCAGCCAATTTCGCCTCATCAGCTGCCAGCAGCATATCCTAGTATAGCAAAGTCACCACCTGCGTACCGATCGTCAACCCACTTGCCTCGCTTCCGTTTCTGGGGTCGATGCTCCACAGTAAAACGCGATTGCAGATTGACAACATTAAGAGCATCGACGTTGAGGTCAAGCTTCCGTAGAACACGGTTATAATGATCTGATACCTCTAGTAATCGAGGTGAGAGTACCTTCTGCCCATGATAATGTCGACGCCCGGCAGCGTCTCGGGCGAAACAACGGGTTTGTTGCCAACAAATCCTTTCAGCATAATATAAAGCGACATCGGGAAAACGTCAGCCTTCTGGAAGCCATTCTTGGCGATGTCTTCGCTGCAAGCCTTTATCAAATGATTACAAGCGATACCAGCAACATCGTCCTGATCGGCAACCGTATGTTGTTCTTGCTGTGGAAACAATTTAGCACCTTGTCGTAGTAGCGCTTGAAAGGAGCGGAAACGGACACGTCCAGAGGTTGTAGAAAATGTGACGTGTGAGCGGGCAGGATGAAGAGATGAACACCACGATCAATGCCGTATTTCACCGCGTCAATCTCGATATGGGCGATATGGCCGTCCAGCAGCAGCAACTGGGGACGCTCAGGCGGCAGCCGACTCACTAACCACTTAAACCAATGCAAAAACGGTTTGCCATTGATGTTTGAACTCTCGCTCATGGCACAACGTGCTGTTTTTTCTGCGTTCTTCATCCAATGCGACTTCTTGTATATGCCAATGAAAATGTACATCGACGGTATTCACTCACCTGCAGCGCTGACACAAGCCAGAATGCTGACGTTTTCATGATTATCAGAGAGTTGGACATTAGGACTTAATCCTTTAGGGAAGATGACTCGTTGTCGACCGCGACCTTGGGGACAGGCACCCGTCTCGTCGCAATTACAAAGGCGCTCGGTCTTGTTAAGAAGGTCAACCTTCACTAAGACCGTCTTCCTATTGTTGAAGTAATTCATGGCAACGTCTGGTGTTGATGCTGACGCTTGTTTAACATCTAAAAGTTAGGCATTACGAACCGATAGTATGTGATGCATTGCCAGCCACTGAGAAATCCACTTGCCATTGAGGAAGTCTTCCGTAAGCGGACGGGTCCGCCGCTTCGCGAATCATACAATGTAGCTCCTCGAACCCAACGCACGTTCCGTGCAACCCGCGGTAATACACTATCTCTACAACACATTTGTCGCACACTTCTGAGAGATACACCAGCTGTGGTCCAGGCTTAGCGTCGAGCGGCACGAAGCCGAGCACACGCTTCCGAAGCGGCTTGCGCGATACTTTGTAGGTTGCAGCTGCTCTCCTCCCGCTCATAACATCTTGGACCGCGGTGACAGCATCTATCCAAGTCGCCAAAGGGATGTGTTTCATGGGTGAGTTTTGTGGATCTGCTATGAGTGATGTACTGGTCCGAGGGGAGCGTGCAATGGCTCAAATGATAGACCGTTCTTTAGCCTTTCCTTTCTGTGCTGTTCAATTCGGAGCCCAGCTGTTATTTGTGTCGCTATCAGCGGCACCAAAACACGGTCTCTTTATTAATATTGACTTGATTTTGTATGTGGAGCAAGTGAGTCGAATTATGTCCTGACCCGAAATATGCCCGGCACGAATAGCATCCTCCCCGATGGGCCTGATTAGCTGTCTTGACATTCAACAACTGAAATCTTACTCGGATTTCCACCGTTTAACAACCTCAGTGCAATTCCATCGGCATTTACGTAAAACTAAACGTAATTTTTTTGTGCTCAAAAATATAAGGTCGTGCAGGAGAGATATTCTCAAACGCATAGTAAGCGGGCCAACATACTTTAGAGCGACCTTGTCCTTCTCGAGTCTGGTTCCTGTCGCCGCATGAGTTAGTGGCAAGTTCTTCGTAGCCAAATACACCATATAACCGTCCGAAAATTCCACTGCACTGCCTTGTGGTCGTACAGATGGTGTTGTCGTTCCTGTGCATCACGCAGATATTGTTACGCTTGGGGGGCAATACGCTTGCGCGCTTCCTCTAAGTTCTGCGTGTAGTCATTACGACTCATGGTGGAGCCGACTGGAGATCGGGCCACACGCCCTGAATCGATCTCGAATGGCGACAGCTTGATGGAGGCGCTAACCAGTGTAGCATGTGCGTACTCCACCGTTCCCAGCACATTAACCTAGTTTGTGCCTTCCAGTGACATCATGCAGCGGAGGGCATCGTCGAGCACGCGATTTTGCCGCTCGACTTGACCGTCAACGTGATCCCTGTCGACGTTGTCATCCGGAGTTTGACTCCAAGCACATTCATGAATTCCATCCACAGCGAGCTCTTAAATTTTGGATCGCGGCCACTCAACAATTGCCCGAGGTAGACCGTGATTGCGAATGACTATATCAAAAAGAGCCGCGCAGTGTCCGTTGCAGTCGCCGTGATGTGCGTAGGTGTATACTTCCCGCGTTTTCTCAAGAGATCAACGACCACCATGATCGCGTCGTAGTTTTCCGATACTGGAAGACCCGTGACGAAATCCATACCCACAGCTTCCCAGCACTCAGCAGGAATAGGAAGAGGCATTAGCCGGCCGTTCTTAGGCAGACTACTAGACTCGCACACACGTGGGACAAATCTCCACGTATTCCTTCACATCTGCTTCCAGCCCTGGCATGGGCCTAACTTTTGCTGTGTGCGCCTAATTCCTGCGTGTGCTGACATTGGACGATCGTGCGTCTCGGCTATCAGAGCGGTGCGCAGTGTTTGATCCTTGGGAGCACAAAGACAGTTCATTCGAGTTGTTGGATGTTCCAGATAGACCATCCCATTCTCCTTGCGAACTGTTCCCACATCAGCAATGTCTTTTGCGTCCGGTGTCGACCGCTTGAACACGTTCATGTAGAGAGAGTCCTGGCGATATCCACGGAGAAATTGGTGCTTGGTCTCCGCATCAAGTTCTACAGTCACTGCAGTAAACTTTTACGCTTTCAGAATAGTTACTGCCTGCGGCACTCCGACAGGCCGCTCCGCCGCATCTCCCCCCCCCCCCTCCGTAGTGAACTCGAGCACCGAATTGCTGACTCAGATCGTGAATGGTAAGTTCACCCAGCATCTCGACGTCTGTCATCGGTTGGCACATACGTCTAGCCATGGCCATGCACGACACTTCGCAGGAGTGCACCGCCACTTGAGACGCCGGTGACTCGAGCACCACAGTGGTCGTGATTGCAGTGGGTTCCACACGCGATAGTGCGTCCGCCACGACATATATGGAGCCCTTGATGTGGTGGAGAATGAATAAAGGCAAATTACCCGAAAAAATCCATCCAGCGGGCGAGCTAACCTGAAACATTGGGGTGGCTCAGGAACCACTTGCACGCGGAGTTGTCCGTAAAGACATCAAATTCAACGCCGTACACATAGTGACGCCATTTTCCCAGAGCCAACTTGATAGCAAACTGCTCCTTTTCATGCGTTGCCCAGTTCACTTCGTGGCGTGACAGCTTCTTGGATAGAAAGGCGACTGCGTGCTCCTCGTTGCTATGGGCCTGCGCCAGCACAGCACCACAGCAAAATCTGGATGCGTCCGTCGTCACCAGGAATCGGTGTTAGAAGCCAGGAGACTTGAGAACTGGCGCCTGCTGTAGCGCTGCTTTCAGGCGAAAGAAGACTTTGTGCTGTCGTTCCGTCCAGGTTCACGTGGCATCGCTCTTGGTTAAATCGCTGAGAGAAAGAACGATATTCGCAAAACCGCCAATGAACCGACGATAAAATCAACATAGGCCCAGAAAGCTTAGTAAATTATTGGCCAAGGTTGGCGTTGGCCATTTCTCGATGTCACGAGTCTTACGCTGGTCGATTTCCAGGCCATCCTCCGACACAGTATGACCCAAAATTAGTTCACTGACATGAAAGCGAAATGGCACTTCGTCAGCCGTGCGTACAGCTTCTGTGCGCGCAGCACTTCAAATATCGCTGATAAGTCAGCCACATGCTCTGGTCCCGTCCCCGAAAACACACACAGGTCATCCAAGTATACCACCACGAAGGCAAAATAGCCGAACAACATCCGCATTAGTCTTGACCACATGTCAGGCATTCCGCTTACGCCTATCGGAGTGACACACCACTGGTAGGTCTCCGTAGCCGTCTTGAAGAATTTGTACTTCCGACTAGCAGGTTCCACCGGCATCTGGTGGTACCCTTGTGCCAAGTCCAGCGTAGTGAGAAACTTGCAGCCTTCCATCCGATCGAACAGCTCCTCGATTCTGGGGAGAGGGATTTTGTGCACCTCGGTTTGAGAGTTCACATATCGGTAATTGAGATCCCAGCGTACCGGTAACGATGCATTACCGGAGCGAATTCATTCCGCCTTGGAAGGTGCATTGCCTATCGCTTCGTCCTTCTTTGGCACGGCAAAGATGCTGAAGACCCACGGCGAGTCGGACACTTCAATCCACTGCTTGGGGAGTAGTTCTTCGACGAATAGTTTGAGCGCATCTTGCTCGGTCTTGGCCAGACGAAATGGAGCTCGGGGGATTGGACGTACGTCTGCCTTCATGGTGAGAGAAAATTCCTCCGCACGCGATACTGGCAATTCATTATGTAGTTCGTCCGGAAAGAAATCCGCGTAGTCGTGTAGCAAGCGACCAATCGCCAGAGGCGCAGAATCTACAACTTGACGTACGGAGCTCGTCGTGATGTAGCCGAGGATAGCGTTGTTGCCGTTGCAGTCGTTGACGTCACGCTTCGTCACCTCGCGTAAATCGTTTTCGTTGCACTGCGACCTGTCTACGGCTTCAGCTGCCTCCGCGGTCGCGAATATGAGCTCGTCTTCCTCTATAAGCCAGTAGGGGTTTAATAGGCAGTGTCACATCGTGGATGCGCCAATTGATGACCGAGTTAAAGCGCCACAACCAAGGCTTGCCTAAACTAGTGTATTGCGCCGTCGGAAGGTCCCACTCTGAGAAAAGCATATTGATCAGCACATACCCCTCCTAGACTTGACCTCGTTAATCCACTGCAGCTCAGTGACCGAACCATCGAACCACTCAGCCACCATCTTCTTGCGTCGAACTACCTTCGTTGCAAGGCCCTTGCGAAGGACGTTATGGTCGGCGCCGCTGTCCAGCAGTATCTTAACCGCTGTGCCGTTCATCATGCCCATCTGTACGATCAGCTGGTGACTCCAACTGGTGGCGTCCTCCTAAGTCATCCACCGAGCCCCGCCGCATTAATAATCAGATGCTCAAAGAGCTCGGTCTCGGTATCTGGCTCATTTTCCTCGAAGGCGTTCACACGGTGGTTAGCATCAGCTTCAGGCGCAGTACCGCGCTGAGCTTGAATTCTGCTCACGCTGGTAACTCCGATGCTGGCGCTGTAGTTGGTGCGGAGGTCCGCGTTGTCCGTTACGTTTCCGACACTGAGCCATACGATGCCTTGGCTCCTTGCAAAAAATGCACAAGTTGCGATGTTGGCACTCATCCTTTGACATCATCCTGCTGAACCCGATGTCCTTCTGGTTGGGATTCCCGAGCCGGACCACGGTTCGGGTTTCGACCAAACCCACCATTGCCTCCGGTTTCAGAGTCACAGGCTCGGGTATACGACGATCGGAATACCCGCGGGACCCATGTATCTGAGGCGGATGGGCACGCTCATACTACATGGTCACATTCACAGCTTGGTGTACCGTGCTGCAGCGACGGTAAACTACCTCTGCATGAGCTCTCCCATGTCTTTAACACGGCTGATTAGCTGCCAAAACTTCGTGATGTACTCCGCCAGATCAGGGCACTCTCGCTGCTTGAGCTAGTACAGAGTCTCGCAGGCGGTCTTGCCAATCCGGCGGAATGAACTCTTGGCGCAACGCCGCAGCGAGCGCAGTGATGTCCGCAATATCATGTTGCTATGTGATGTATCATGCAGCTGCCTGACCAGTTAGGTTAGAGTCCATCATAGCTAGTACACGATTGTTGTTGCTATCGTGCGTGTAGTCGATGTTCTTAGTTTCAAATAAGAACCTGGCTTGATCCAGGAAAAGCTCTAGGCTTTCGCTGAGCGAGCCACCCTAGTGTAGTATTTGATGCCTTCCACACGTTATTCAGCGGGTGGCTTATTCTCCATCTTCTCCATCAGCTCCTGTTGTTCGCGCAGGACTGTGGTTATTTCTGCCAAAACTTAGGCAGCAACGTTCGCGTCCATCTTGATTTGAGACGCTCAGAGGGCTTCCAGCACAACTCTACAGGCGGACACTACGGCACAACGCTAGGTTCTTCATTCAGGGGCTTGCTTCACACGCACGAAAGCACAGCGCTACCCCGACTTCAACTTGGCACTTAGTCTGTATCACATGATTCGGTCCAATGGTGTCCGATGTAGTGTGGTTCACATTATCCCTCCGGGACCGTGAGCCAGCGCTACCAATTGTGGTTTGGCGGCGAGGAAGTGGGGGTTGAAGTCAAAGTTGGCAGTTGGCGAGTTGGGTCAGCAGTAGTTGGAGTGTGTGAAGTCGAAGTGTGTTTGATGAGGCAAAAAGAAAAGTGAGTTGATCGTTAGCAAAGAAACAAACTGACTCCTTGGACTACTATCGAAGATCGCTACCGAATTTGGCCTCACATGCAGTGGTCTTCATATAACTGGCACGCTTCCAACAGCGTCGTGAATCTCCACGATAGCTCTGGTCTTTACGGCCGGCGCAATCGCCATCATTCTGGCGAGATTCCTTCTTGAAGACGGTGGCGTCCAGCAGCTCCTATCGGAAGGAGGTATTCTGGTTGAAAAGTAGATTCTGCTTGCCTCAGGAAGCACCTCGGACGCAAAGTTGTGCGAGCAATCCTTACACGAAAAGCACGACTGGCTTCCTGCTGTGCGACTCCAGTGAGAACCAGAACGAAAAGCTGAACTCCCTTGCACCGCTAGCACCTGACAGTACAGAGATCAAGAAGACGAAACTCAGCCGTCAAGTGCCACCAAGGCCCAGGCGATCTCGCTCCGGTTCGCGATGATCCCCGACAAGGATCGGAAGCGGCCGTATCGTACCAGTAGGAAACTTCGCCAACGGCGTCAAAAGAACCGAGCACTCGAGTCCTGCACGCAGAATTTGACCCTGGACACCAACGATCTGAAGCAGCAAGGCGGCATGTCGCGGTCTTCACTTCACCCGCATCGCTTGAAGTTTACCTGGAACGATATGAAGCTGTTCTTCTCGCATCGGTCGTATACTACGAAATCCATTCGAGTGGTTCGAGTCGTGGAAACCCAGGAAGACATCGAGCCACGCGTCAAAAACCGTGGGATGGACGAGCAATGTGGTCCCAGCGGGTGTGTGGTAGCATCTACCTGCGAATTCTCCGTGCGCCTCACACGCAACACTGTGGCCTTAATCTTCCCCGGTCGTCTCCACTACGAAGAATTGGTGGCTCGCCTCGTTGGACAGAAGGTTGTCTTCAAAGTTCGTGTTCTGACATCCTTCAACACTCAGCCCCCCCCCCCCGAATGAATTGTCATTGAAGACATGTATGGTGTTTTCTTTCACGACACACTCTGAAATCCCAGAGGAAGTAAATAACTTGGAGCGTAAGATTTCGCTCCTAGCATTAGTTTAAGAGAAACCTTACGTCATGGCGACTCCCGCTGCTTGGTTCCTCGCTCCCTTCGGACGAACTGTTATCACCACGGGGTAAACTTCTTGCGTTTGGCATTTCTGTATCGTCACGCTCAATACCAGCAACTGTGAGTCGATCTGGTAGCTCGATGAATCGCTCGTGAGGGCCGACGCTCATGTTTTTGCAAGAATTCGCTTGTACGATCGCCTGAAGTGCAGCAAAGGCGTCCGCTTCCAGAACGTGCTTCACAATTTTCCCGTGCGCGTCAAAGTACACAAACATGCGTGTAGGGAAGTGCATTGTTTGCAGCGTGAGCGATGCCGTGTAGCCTTCGTCTGACACGAGGTTCGGGAACATCGCGGCCACCATCGCCCGAGTCGGCTTGCCTGCAAACTCGCCAACTGTCTCAACCACGCAGCCTCCCAATCCACACACTTGGCTGCTGCTGCTGCTGCTGTTGTTGTTGCTCTCGTGAACAATGACACTATCCTCCTGGACGCTGTCTTGTTCAATGAACGTAACAATGCGAGTCGAGGTCTCGTGGAACTTCCAGTGGTGGAAGCGGTTATTGTAGCACCCCCACTGCCACACAAAGTGCGGAAAACTGCCCTTGGCGTTCATACCGGGTCCCAGCATGCACGGATCCACACGTGACAAGAACTCGGTGAGTTCATCGCAAGTTCGGCGTCTCGAGAGCGCTCCAAAGACCCGCATGTAGCGCTCCATGACGAGGTAAATGTCGTTCTTGAACCGATCTCGTGCTAGCAGGAGCCTTGTGACGTGCAAGTCGCGACGTTCTCCCAGCATGCGAATCAACTGGTGAAGGTCGTTCACGTCCAAGGTCAAGTGGAGCTCTTTGGACTCGACAGCAGCGTGTGCGTCTCGTTTCGCGATCTGCGTGGCGCTCAGGTACGTTTTGTGCTTTCGCTTGGGTCCGAAGGTGCTTTTAGGCTTGCGCTGGGTCTTCACGCTGGATTTTCGGGTCTTGGTCGGTGCTTTCCGTCGAGATTTCGATGCGGTTGTGCTATCCCCCGTCTGAGAGGCAGCAGGTCTGGGTTCAACCTGAGACTTTGGTCCAGGCGCCAACAACTCGGAGATGTTCATGTTGTGAGGAGTAACGAAAATGCCGCGAGTTGGTGGGGTGCTCGACGGCTAAAGAAGGAATGAACTGCTAGTGGCCAGTAGCTTGGAAGTGTCCGGTGAGGAGGAATTTAGATGACTGTGGTCAGCCTGACGCTGCCAATCAAGCGTCTGGTAAGGCTTCTATAAGACAGTAAAACATAAAACTCAAATAGAAGGCCACTTAACAACCAAAGCGTCTGGTAAGAAAATCCCATTTGACTTAAGCTCAAAACCTTTGAAATGTCCTGCGTCTGATTAGCCTTCTAGGTAATAGACAAGAACTCATCGGGGTTAATAGTAACATCACGCTGTCAAGTTCCGTCCTGATGGCTCTGACTCTATCCGAAAGCATGCCTTCCGACCTGTAGCTTCTTGCCTTTCAGCAGTCGCCCTCACAGCAAACATCTACTGGCCATTGCTGAGCCATCGTTCACCAGGCCAACTCCACTTCCAGAGCGAGAGCAACGGAACCCCAGCACTGGACTGTAGCAGCTTCACACCTGGTGGAATTTGACCATTCCGAGTGGGTAGCACGTGGAGATAGTTGTCTGGCACACCGTGTGGGGACGGATGGTACCCCTGCAGCTCCAAGTCGAGCTCGTCATCTTCGTCGTTATTGTGGTCCAGGACAGGGTCGTGGGTGTCTTGGTCGCTCAACTTCTCAACTTTTTGAAGTGAGCGCCAGCTCGCAAGTAGCTGCGCTCGAAGTGAATGCAGCGCTGCTTGTCGTACACGAGCCATCCACTGCTTCGCCAGGTAGGAGCGTGCAAGACACTGGATGTGCACGACAGCGTGTGTCTTCTGCACGCGTCTGGCCTGCCACTTGGGCAACAAAAAGCAAACAATTATCTCTGCTGCAGTCGTTCGGGTGATTGCTGTTGCTGCAGCAGCTACTGCTGCCAGTTCGTCCTCTTCAACTGCGTCTGCTTGATGATCTGGAAGCTGCTGAAGATCGTGTGGGTCAGAAAGAACTATAGGAGTTTTTACCTCCTGTTCGCCTTCGTTGCTCTCATCGCTTTCGTTATTTTCCGCAGGTTCGTCAGTCTTGGCTCCGAACGAAGCAGCGACAGCCTCGGGCGTCCTCTGCTCGATGTCTTGGAACGGCGAAGAACGCGATTCAAAAGTGCTTTGATTGTCTTGGGATGAATCATCCGCTGCCAGTTCATATTGGTTGGTTCTTTGACTTTCACCAGCACACGCAAATGAGGTCAAGTTCTCGTGTTTTCCAGTGGACTGGTCGTGCTCTGGTACGGCCAGGATACCTTCCATCTCAATAGGCTCCGGATCATTCAAGCTTTCGTCACTCTTACGCACCAACGCATCGATCGGGGCGGATACCTGCTCAGTTCTGTTGAGTATTATTTCTTGATGAGCTTCTGTTTCATCGATAACAAGTACCTTCCTGTCGATCGAGAAGCAATTCGCGGTCACTTCGCCTACAGAACACACTTCAGCTTCTTCAGGCCCGCTGCAAAACTCCTTTTCAGCGCCATCCGCTCGACTTTCACTTGGTACTTCGTCTCCAAATGCAGTGAATTCGAGGTTTCGACCCAGTTTATCCCGTTTGGCGTGCTCTCTCCATGATTGATACTTCCGCACTAGTTTGAGACGAGCTTTCTGCAGCATGCTCGCGTGCTCCTGCTCACGACGCTCCTCTGCACGCAGATAGCAAGTGTGGCGATACTTTCTGTACGACCGTTGGATCGAGCGCGTCGCGTCTAAGCGAAGTACGCTATCGAGCATCGCTACTCGGTTCGCTTCCTCCAGTTTGTATTGCTGCTTGAGCTCACGTATCCTCCTCCAGACGTGCTGAACTGCAACAGCAGCTCCATGTCTTTCCAGGTGCTTTGCTTGTCGTCGTTGAGTCAAAACCCTCAAAATCATCGTCTGGATCATGCCAGCACTTCGAAACTCCAGGCGATAGCGCACAACACGCTCTGCTGCTCCTGCCAAACTTTGAGTCAGGTTCTTACGAGCAACGATACCCACCAGACGGCGATACCGCGCCAACGTTGAGCCTTGAATGCCCTTTGTCATGAGGATACGATGGATGTACCTACGCCATTCCGGTCGTCGACTTTGCAGTTGAGCTTTGCATGGACTCTTCCGCTTCACTACCGGGGCTGTTGGCGTCTCCGGTTCGTCGACGTTGCTGCTATCGTCACGGCTTTCGCCTCTCGCGCTCACGTCTTCGTCTGCGTTTCGCACCGCCAAAACGTCGTTGATCGCGGCCTGGAGCAGCTCAGGGAGAGCTCGACGCTGCTGAGCTCTGGTCTTTTCCAAGCTGACAGGGTCCAGAGGTGCCAGTCGCTCGGCGCTGCTACGAATCCGCGCGTTTGTCGATACCACGTTGTTGCTACTGCCCGAAAGCAGCTTGGAGCTCGCCATCGCGCGTAACTGGCTCCGGCTGTAGGAGTCTCGCTCATTGCCCTCCAGTTGCGAGGCGAGAAAGGTGTGCAGCGAGTTGTTGCATGGGAATTGCTGGTCACTGGGGCGTCGTGCCAACACGGGGAGAGTTACAGACAGCTCCTCGTTTCGGTGATGGCGGCCCACAACCTTCTTCTTCGTGGACAGCGTCTTCGACCACGAACGTCGGGACGCCGACGTCCTCGACGATAACGCGTCCATGGGGCAGGTAGCAGCGGTGGATTGAAGAGACTGCCACAGGAGACCGGACCGTTGTATTTTTACAGACTCGGTGGTTACCACGAGCTCCACTTAGACTTCAAATTCACCGCCTGTTAGACTCATTGTGGTGGGCTATGCATCCAAAAGTCCTCGTCCCTGCTGCGAGAGGGCTGAGAGTGCTACGTGTCTAGCGCTTGCCGCTCATTGTCGTGCGAGTAGCAGGTTGAAGTGGCCAGTCCTTCCTCTCAACAGTCATCAAAGGTGGCTACATTCTGTATTAAGTGCTTTACAAAATTGATGCATGGATGCCACAATTCCCTCTCGTGAATCATGTCATCACTACTTCCTTTCTGCCGTCGAGGTCCAATCTTGTTGCATGGTTCCGGACCGGTGCAGTTAGTCACACCGTCATTCCACATTCGGAGCCAGGCAAAGTCTCACGTAATGGAGATCTCCCGCCTCCTGGCCGCGCCTCTAAGCGGCAACCAGCTCGAGGACAACGCAGAAGATCAAAGTGAAGTGAAGAAGTGGCAACCTCGTGCTCTTGCCAAGAGGAAGAGGCGCTGGAGACCGTCACGGAATCAGGTGAAGGACAAGAACCAGCGCGACGCCGACAACTCGCTGCTCTTACACCTCACGCTGGACGTGAACGACCTGCGCCAACAGGTGCACGATTGCGTGGTGCAGAAAAGTATCCGCGAGACGCGCCTGCTCGTCGCTCGAGAGCAATTCCACGCGCGGTCGCTGCAGTCAGTGGACCATTTTTTCCAGCTCTTCCGGCACGGCTATCGCTCTCTCACGCCCACGGAGGAGAGTTTTCTGTGCGGGCTAGTGGACGAGAACATCGGCGTCGGCGGAGGGGTCACGGGTCGCACGCAGTTCTTCGAGCAGTGGCGCCGGTACAAGCAGCAGTTCCAAGTGCGACGGCTGCGCAACTTGTCGTCCAGAGTGGTGACCAGCGACGCTACCGGCGGCTGCTTGATCGAGTGCTCGGGAGAGTTCGAGGGCCAGGTGACGGCCGCTGCATTGGCGATGGTGTTCCCGAATGCCAAGGAGGACGACGCGCTGGCGGAGCAGGTGCTGCACCGACGGTTTGTGTGTCCGACCAAGACCCTCATCAGCATCGATTCTCGTGGGAGGCTGGTGCGGTACGACGCGTTCTCGGACGTGTTCGAGGCCATGAGCAAATTGCTGGACTTTGATCCGTTTCAGGTTGTGAAGCTGATGGCTAATGCTGCGATCACCGAAGGCAGCATGCTCCCCCACGTCGACGACTGCATCGACCAAGACGAAGACGGGGGATATGATGCTGATGCGCGCAATCAACAAGAGTGTGCGCTGGGAGGCGCATCGCACGTGGGCAGCACGAGCTCGTCCAGGGGGTCCATCGAGTTCATCTTGTTGTGACGGACAACAAGATCCTAGGTACAGTACAAAATGTGGTTTTGTCAATATGCATGTTTAGTTGTGTTACATGCTGACGGCGTTGCAAGCAGTTGTCGCTGTGCTAGGTATGGCTGAGTGCTGACGAAATACGACCGAGAAATGCGAGGTAAGAAGGACTCCGCCGTGGGTGCTGTAGAATTACTCGGACAGACGATTGCAGGCAAACGCCGACTCGTAACGTGATGGCCATGTCATAGCTGCTCGACGCACGTTCGAGTGGGGCGGTGGCCACTGCTTTCGAGGTTACCACCTCAGTAGAGTAGATGTCTTTGTGGGAGCAGGAGGCTCATGGAACTTAGCGATGGTAAGGTCTCCAACACGAAGAAAACAAACCTTCGCTGAAACAAATTCGATCAAAAGAAACGCACGCGACACATTAGACCTCATTATTAGATGAGAACCACGACTGCCTCGTTCAGAAAAGTATTCGGGAACAGGATTGCTCGTGGCCAGAGAGCAGTTCCATGCAGTCGGTGGGTCAATTTCCACCGGTAGTGCTATGGAGAAGAGATGTTTGTACGGATTATTGGGAGGGGGGGTCGACCGGAGTTCTACGAGCAATACAAGCAGTTGGCCAAAGTGCATGGGCTGTAATTCCTCGGTCACGGTCGTCAAAAGCGACGCTACGGGTTGCTTCGTCGAGTGTTCGGGGGAGTTTGAAGGGGAAATGCCTGCTGCTGCAGCACATGACGCTCTGGTACAGCAGATGCTGGATCGCCGCTTCGTGTGCCCGAGAAAGACCCTCGTCAGCATCGATGCCAACGGACTGCCATGAGCGAGCTGCTCGTCTTCAATCCGTTTCGGGTTGAGCAACTGTATGGTTGATGGTGCAACCAGTTGCTTCCCCGCGGCGACAAGACGGAGGGCATGACGTTAACGGCTGCAATGAACAAGGCAGTGATGCTGACGAGTGCGCAGCACAGCCTCGTCTAGAAACTCGAATCGACTTTCTCCTGTCGTGACTGCAGAGCGAGGACCACTACGAAACGGACAGGGTAGGATTTCGTGTGGAGGCTTGTCGCAGTTATAGTGAAGTCGTCGTTACGATAGAGCTCTTGGGCAGATTCCGTTGACGAAATGAGAGCTGGTAGGTGTGACAATCGACCGAGGTCCCATGGATGAAATTAAGACGACGCACAAAGGCACGTTTCCGGCGTTACAGGTTGATTCCACTCATCAGCGATGAGTGCGTCCAAAGGAGTCGCTGAACCGACCACGGCCACAGCTCACACTATGGCGGAATTCATTTCACGATCGCCGCGAAACGACCCCCTCCTCGTTCCGTTGGCCATGGATATCTCTCAGCTGCGCGGTCTTCGCGGGAGCAAGAGGTTCCTGAAACCTGCAGCTTTGGTAGCCGATGTGGATCGGTTTCTCGATGCAGAAGCTCCTCCCGACAGGACAAAAGATGCTTCAGTCGGCATGGAGTCCAGCGAAACGAAGGCTGCCATCGGGTGGACTCCAGGCAAGAAGAAGCGGCAGCGCAGGCCATCAAGGCAGCAACTCCGGGCCAAGAACCAGCGTGACACCGACAACTCCAAGATCCTCAACCTCACGCTGGACGTCAACAACCTGCGCCAGCAGGTGCACGACTGTCTTGTGCAGAAGAGTGTGTGGGCGACTCGGCAGCTCGTGGCGCGAGAGCAGTTCCACGCACGGTCTCTAAGGTCTGTGGGGCGCTTCTTCCAGCTCTTCCAGTACGGCTATCCCGAGTTGCTACCGGTGGACGACCAACAATTCCTCGCTGCACTGCTGGACGAGAGCATATTGGTTGGCGATGGTGTCAAGGGCCAGCAGCAGTTCTTCGAGCAGTGGCGACGCTACAAGAAGCTATTCAGCGTGCGCCTCATCAGCACTTGCTCCATGAAAGTTATCGCGAGTGACTTTGCAGGATGCCTAATCGAGTGCGCGGGGACGTTCGAAGGGTGTGTCACTGCTGCTTCGCTGCAATCCGTGTTCCCTTCCGCGTTGGAAGACGACGCTCTTGTTGAACAAGTGATTGGCCGCCACTTCACGTGTCCGACGAAGACCCTCATCAGTTTGGATGCAGATGGACGCCTGGTTCAGTACGACGCGTACTCGGATATGTTCAAGGCTATGAGTGATCTGCTAGATTTCGACCCCTTCCGAGTCGTTACCATTATGGAGAACGCCATGATCAGCGAAGGCAGCTTGCTTCCCCCCGTTGATCGCATCTATGAGGCCAACGATGCGGAATACTTCTTGGATGCTTGTCGCGACGAGCACATGTACGGACGCGTCGGTGTCGATTCCGCACAGTTGGAGGGCCCAGATTTGTCTAAGAACTCCATCGATTTCATCCTGTGTTGAGCCCAGCTACTGACGGAATGGTCTTCTTTGAGCATTCGAGGCTCTTTGGAAGCTTCGTAAAAATATTGGAATTCCCTTTTGTAGCTTCGTCCAAAAGCCGTTGCTGGTCGGTGTTGGGTCTAGAGCGTCTGAGTGCAGTCGGTCCTTACATTCCGATCAGTTGTCAACTTCAACACTTTATCCAAGATAAAATATCGTTGCATCCTCCACGAGTTCAGGTTTTTGCTTGACTTGGATGATACTGGCTTGACTGTAGGTCACATCACAGCCAAGGTGATTAGTTCAACGAGCACACTGGGCGTAATTTGGCTCCGAAATCTCGACCATAATCCCAATGTCAATGTCGTTGTTGTACATAATAATCGCGTTCGGTGAGCGGAAGCGGACAGTAGACAACCAGCAAGGCGACGTTATTCCAACTGAGAACTGCAGTTGAAAAGTCACCAACCGTCAAAATCGGACACCTCTTAAGTTCCAACTATCGGATACTAGACGCACTAACAAGCTTCAGGCAGTGGTTTACGAGGACAAAAAACCGTATGCGGGATACCAAGTTTCAGGAAGCTGAAGCTACCAGCGGACTAGCCCCAAATCGGATAGCCCATGCTTTCGATCGTAGCGGTCCTCTCTGCTTTACACATCCGTTCTGCTGTTGGTGGCAAGATAAAAGCGTCGACCCGGTATCCTGCAAGGCAGAAACAGACGAAGAACCAGCGCGACGCCGACAACTCCAAAACAAATCATTCTCCATGTTGTTGTGAACGACCTGCGTCACAAGGTACAGGTGCAAGACTGCCTCGTCGTTTTTGTGGGAGACTCGTCAACTCGTAGCACGAGAACAGTTCCACGCACGACTCTGAGGCCTATCAAGCAGCTGTGCCAGTACGGCTACCCAGGTGCTCTCCTTGATTCACTGGTGGAGTGTACGGGGACGTTTTTGAAGGACGCGTGACTCCTGACGCAATGCAATCTGCACCCTCGAAGATGAAGCTCTCGTTGGAAAGATACTGCATCGTCACTTATCTGCACGACAAAGACGCTCATAACTCTGAATTCAAGCAGCCGCCTTGTCCAATACGACGCGTACTCGGATGTCTTCGAAGCCTTGCGTGAGCTGCTACGTAAGCTTCGACCCCTTCCGTGCCGCCACCCTTATGGAAAATGCTATGATCAATGAAGGCAGTCTGCTTCCCCCGGCTGCTCGCGTCATTGATTCACTGGTGGCGGATACTACTTAGATGCTTGGATCCACGAGCATACAAACGATACGATAACAGCGGGGCCTCACCATCGCGTAGTTCTGGGGTAGTTCTGGGGCGTTCATGAACTCCATCGAATTCATACTTTCTTGATCCCACATGCAGGTAGGTAGACAAAGCGGTCGTTCATGTGGTCCCTCTACACCACCGTGGTGAACACGACCTAGAAGCGGCACCCACTCGTTGCGAATCAAATATATATTCCCCCAGTTTTTTCACTGGGCGATAGCTTTCGACGCTCTCCACCTCTCTGATGAAGACAATACTCACTACAAAATCTCGATCACGTCGATTTCATCGGGCACGGGAGCTCGACTATCGGCGCCGTTGCTACTTGCTGCTTGGTCGTTGGTAGCTGGCTTAGGAGGCTCTTCGTCGTCAGAGTCCAGTAGTTCAATGAAATCACTGCTGCTATCCACCGTCGTCTGTGGACTTTGATCGTTAGTCGTTATTGACGCGGGTACTGGAGTAGTGGCAATGGAAACCTTGGAATCAACGGCAGTCGCCGCTGTACCGGTGGCTGCGGGCTCTGTGGCTGCTGAGCTGGAACTTGCATTGCGCGGGATTAAAGGCAACCCTTGCTCTTTAGCAATTTCATTGCGTAGCCATATATCGTCGTGCAGCTCCACGTCTCCTGGAAGCTTGTTCAGCTTGAGCCACTTGAGTGTATCTGTCTTGTTTATTGCACTCACAATGTCCGTCGTCTGCGAGTTGACCTCGATCGCCAGAGTAGCTCCACAGTCTTCAGCTTTGCGTTTTAGATCTTGACAACCCTTGATGCCTCGCCGCAGAACAAGCAGATGCCGATCACTTAGTTTCATGGTTAAGCGCTCCTGCCTGCGCACCTCAGCTGCTATCTCAGCTTGCTTGCGAACAAGTAGCTGTCGCTGCTGTTCGATCCTTTGCCGCATAAGCAGATCGAACCGTTCCTTTTCAGTACCCTGCTTAGTATCTCTCTGCTGCTGATCAAACACGGCCTGCAGGTGCGGGGGCAAGATTCGGCCGCCATTCTGGGCACTCACCGCTGGAGCAGCACCCGCTACAGGCGGTACGAGTGGTCGAGCTGGGGCTGGAATTGCTGACGTCGACGGTATTAATCCTGGCGCAGGCAGTGGGGCACCAGGTATGCGTCCCATGAACGGATACCCAGTTGCCGGGAGTTCTGAGGGCGGCATGGCCCAAGCAGTTGAAATGGATTTCTTGCAGTAAGTGCACTCAATCATCGAGGGCACTGGCACATTGGTCGTTGAAGTGGGGTAAATCTCGTTCGGCACGCGGCACTGGTCGCAGTGCTTCATCAGCATACCCTCACGGCTAATAAGGTGGGTTCCCCCCCTGCGCAATTTCTGCACCGCCTTAAAGTAGGTATAGCTCTCCAGAATTTCCTTCTGTTCATCGGGCGTACACTGTTGATCCAAGTCTTCTTCGAACATAGTTTCTTGCTCGAACCAATCAATGATGCATCTCCTATCGGCAAGCATGCCAGCAGCAGTAAACTCTCCGTTTTCATTGGCAGTGGTAGTGGTAGCTCTGTCCCGCATTTCTGTCAGGATGTTCTCAAGAACAGAGTCTTCATGAGGAATGGCTTGAACAGCTAATTCTTCTTCATCTGCAGCCTTGCCTTGAGCATGAAGCAAGGAGTCCTCGAAGTCACCAATGTCAAAGTACTTTTGAAGCTCGGAGGTCATGAACTTTCTCTCCGTTGTCTTTTCATCCACAATACGTTTGGCCACGCCCTCCTTGCGAATCTGCAAGTCGTACACCTTCTTCTCCATTGTGCCCATAGTCACGAAACGGTAAACAAACACCGGCTTTGTTTGGCCAAAACGATACGATCGGCACATAGACTGAGAGTCATTGCATGGGTTCCAACACACGTCGAAGATAATAATTCGGTTGCCAGCGCAAAGGTTGATCCCCTCCCCTCCTGCTTTCGTCGAGATCATGATTAAATCGACATCCTCTTCCAGGTCATTGAACTGGGCGATCTCACGGAACCTGTCTTGCTGTGGTGTACTTCCATCAATGCGCAAGTAGTTGAGCCGTTTAGCGTGGCGTCGCTGATACTTGTTGTGTTTGGAGATCATTAATCCAATAGCGTCCAGTGTAGGAATACTCTGAGAGAATATGATCACGCGGTCACCAACATCCTGACATGCTGATAGGAGTTCCATGAGGATCATCATCTTGCCGCTGGCTTCTAGTTGATGCGGGACATATTTTTCCATGAAATCCTGAGCAAACTTTAAGCGGTGCCATCCTGCAATCGACGTCGGCGGTGGTGCTAGCTTTGGCGTCGGACCAGCGCTCGGTGCATCGAGCATGTCTAAAAGAGCTGCTTCGCCTTCGTCGTCGTCGTCGTCGTCATCATTAATCACACGTGGACCGCTCGACTGTGTTAGTGGGGTAGCCCTACGTGCAGTGGGTTTAGACGCAGGTACGTCGTCATACGGATCGAAGTCATAGCCACCGTCCTCAACACCGAAAATATCTGATACACCACGGCGCTTTGATTTCTTGCTCGTTCCCTTGCGCTCGTCTTCTTCCAGCCTCTTATAGGTTTCACAGATAACGTCGGGGTGGTTTGAAATAGCCAAAGCGATGTGGTAGCCGCCAAGGACGTCTACCTTGCCAGTGTCACCACGAGTTGGGACGCCACGTTGAAGAAATTCTCGGTACAGTTGCGCTTGCGCGTCAGTCAATTTGCACATCAGCACGTATTCCTTCTTGGGTGGTAGTTGTTTGAAAAGATATTGTTGATCTCGGCGTAACACAAGAGACCTCAACTCACGCGTCAGAACAAACGCCCGCTGTCGAGCAAGGCGCAAGTCAGCGTCGGAGCTGTCAATGCACTGTCCGTTCGTAATAGGGGCAACGAATCTGTTTTTGAACTCATCCAAGGATCCCAGGTAGTCCGGTCGCGCGAAATTGACCATTGTCCAGTATTCCTCCAGGTGATTCTGCAATGGGTAGCCCGTCAAGATGATTCGCCGTGTAGTCTTGACGTGAGCCAATGCCTTCACCATTTTGGATTTGTGGTTACGAACACGGTGGCCTTCGTCCAGCACGATTAGATCTGGGCCCGGGTCACTCAAGCACGCGTATACCTGCTTGATCAAATGTGCGTACTTCTGGTTACCAGCAGCGATCTTCTCCTCGCCACTAGACTGCAGCACCAGAAGACGATACAGCTCGTAGCCCATTATCAAGAGTCCACCGCGCTTGTGCCACTTCTTCACAACATGCACACGATCGCTCATCTTCTTTTCACGACTGGACTCCAAGGTGAATAGTCCCAGACGACGTGACTCCTTCTTGCCCAGCCACTTGACAACCTCAGCTTCCCAGTTTCTGACACAAATCGTCGGTGCCAAGATAAGCACATGCTTGTGTCTCTGCCTCAGATCCCCATCCTCATCCAGCGTTTTCTTCGACAAGAACCCCTGCACCGTCGTGATAACCTGCAGAGTCTTACCCAGACCCATAAAGTCCGCTAGCACACAGCCGAAACCTTGCGGCTCCACTGCAACGTGGCCCCACAAGAACCTGGCACCAATAATCTGGTGAGGCTTGAGCTTGTTGACGATATCCTTGTAGATGAAGATCGGGGCGTCCTCTGTGCCTTCTTCACCTGTTGGCGGGGTGCCATCCCCCGCCACGGGGTTCAGGCACAGCTTCTTCTCTTTCTGGTCGTCCGGCACGGCCAGCTGGTCCTCGGACAGGTTGGAGAAGTTGCCCAGGATGGCATCGATCGTCTTGGCGCGCTTGGCTTCGGCCTCGCGGGCTTTCCGCGTGTTGTCTTCCAGGTCTGCGTCGTCTATCACGTCCGCGATCTTGCGACGGCGGTTCCAGCGCTCTGTGCGCTCCGACGGCTTGGCCTTGCGTTTCCTGCCTGTGGTCTGCCTCTTCTTGCCATTGGTCGAGCTCTGGCGCGGGGGTCGGCGCGTGCGGGGCTGGAAGAAGGCGTCGATGGAGCTGTCGGGCGCGTCCTCGTTGGCCTCATCGTCGTCCAAGCCCTCGCTCTCGATGCCGTCGCTCTCTTCTTCTTCTTCCTTCTCCTCGTCCTCGTCGTCTGGGGCGTTGGGGTCCCACTCGGCCTCGTCCTCGCTGCTGCTGGGCGCGGCCGGCACCTCCGGCTCGTCGTCCATCAGGATGTCGATCTCGTCCGCCGACGACATCGCTCCACCGTCGCTTAGCTGCTGGCCACTTGGTCCTTGGCGTGCGTGGAATTGGCTGTTTGCCGCCAAAGGGAAACTTGACCATCACTCTGATGTATACTTAGATCAAGTCAGATGAGACGTCGAGGCGGAGACTTTCGACCAATGAGAGTGCCGCATGCAACCCTGAGTCACTACCGAGGACATGTTGAAGCGGAAGGGGGAGGTTGGCAATTGGCGCCCGAGCACTACACTACTTCCTGCCCAGGAGTCATTTGCCCTAGCTAGCTACAGTACATACTCATAGAGAACACCTTGCGCCGGCGGGTCTGCCGGGTCGCACTTGTCTGATACGCTCTTGGCCGGCGACGTCTCGGCGGCCTTCTCCACCGTGTCGGGGGACGTGGCTCTTGTCACGTCGCTGCTCGCGGTGTCGGGGGCGACTGCTGCTGCGGAGCTGGTTTCGCTCTCCTTGATGCTCTCGTTGTCACCCTTGCTGCTCTCGCCGGCTTCGGAGCCTGAGGCGGCTGCAGTCTCGCCCGTTTTCGGCGTCTCGGACGCGTCCGCACACGTCAGGTCCTTCCAGCTCGTGACCGACGAGGTGCCGTCTTCGCTCTGCGTCTCCCGCAGCTGCTGCTCCCAGACAGCAGCACTGGCCGTCATGAA
Source organism: Phytophthora pluvialis (assembly GCA_001314425.1). Taxonomy (NCBI): domain Eukaryota; phylum Oomycota; class Peronosporomycetes; order Peronosporales; family Peronosporaceae; genus Phytophthora; species Phytophthora pluvialis. The sequence continues at coordinate 30,796 of LGTU01000145.1, forward strand.
CGCCTGGTTGGCGGCCAACGCTCGCACATTCCGCTCCCGTGTGAGCATCAGCTGGTGGTAGTACGCCTGAACGTGCGCTTGCTGTCGACGACGCTCCTCCAGCGCAGTGAGCCGCTCCTGGATTATCCGAGGGTCCATGATGCCGCCCTGCAGTGGGATTGTGCTCGGGTCTTCGACGCCGGCAGCGCTCATGGACAGACTGTTGGCAAGCATCAGTTGCTGGTGGTAGTAGTACTGCTGTAGCTGGCGCTGGTACTCCTCTGCTGCTGCCAGTTCCGAGTTGACCATCGTGATATTGTTGGTTTCACTCTCTTCGGTCCCAGCAGAGCAACTAGTCGTCTCGGCTATAGCTGCTGCTGTCGCTGTATCAACTGCTGGATCCTGCAAGGACTGCTGGAAGCTGGCTTGACTAGCGTTCATTTGCTCCATCTGTTGCCGCTGCTGAACGCGTAGCCGGAAAATAGCGGCAAGCTTTTCTCGCGTAGCACTGCCCAAGCCACCACGACCTGACTGAGGTGGCAACGGAGCCGTTTTCGCGCCAGCTGCAGGTTTATTGTTAGCAGCGCCCTTCTTCGGTTTCTTCTTGTTGGCTGGACTACGTTTGGCTCCAGCGATGACAGTACTCACTTCAATGTCATCACGAGTCGTGTCCCGTTTCCGCTTGGATCCGCCTGGACTCTCATTGTCAACTTTTCGTCGACTCTTGCCCTTCGCAATACCACGCTTTTTGGTTCGGCTTGGAGACTCTTCCTCTACGTCTCCTTCATCATTTGACGCCTCACGCCCTCCAATCTCAACATCAAGCACCAAGTCTGCCGTCTCGGTATCGTTCTTCCGCTCACTATCCTCATCAGTAGTGCCCACAGCAACCTGAACACGTCTTGGCGCCCGTCGAACAGGCGACGACGCAGTCTTTGCCGACACTTTCTTCCCAGCTCGTGGCGACTTGGCCGTTGGTTTCTTCGCACCCTTCGCATTTTTCGGGCTCTTACGCGCAGTACGTTTCGCTGGCGGTTGCACCTCTTCCCTCTCCGCCACCTCCTCAATGAGTTTCTTACGATCGCTACTGGCGCTTCGCAAAGCTTTCCGTGCTGCCTGCCGAGCCTTCGTGGGCATCACAGTCCGTTTCTTCTGCGTCTTCTTCGTCTTACTTTTCCCACTCTGGCGTTGTGCAGCCAGCTCCTCCTCTGTGGCAAACAGGGGCGTGTCGCCATCCCAGCTCACGCCCTTCTTCTTGGCCCCACCACAATGGCTGCCGTGTGCTGCCACCTCGTCGAGTTCCACCCAGGCGTCGAACCTCGTGTTCCAGCCCATGTAGTGCACGAAGAGCAGCTCCTTCTTGGGATCCAAGTCCATGATCCTGGCCTCTGCGTACTGCTCACCGCGATAGTGCACGTCCACCATCAGTTGGTGTCCGTGGAGTGTGGATGCAACCACGATCGGGCCCTCCTCCTTCTTGACGTCCTTCTCCTTCTTCGTCGTCTTATGATTGCGGCTTTTGTTCTTCTCGTCGCCCCCATTCTCCGACGTCTTTGCCGCTCGACTGCGCGCTGCGGGGCCTGAGGCGTCGGCGATCACCTCGCCGATCTTGGCGCTGGCGCGCACGGCGGCGCGTCTCTTGGGGGTCGGCGGCGGGAGAAACGGTGTCTCCTTCTTCTCCTCCTTCTCGACCGCGGGCTCGGCCGGCATCGTGGAGCGCAGCAGCCTCCGCGTCACGTACATGGCCCCGAGATCTTCCGTCGCAGAGCTGCTCTGAGCGCTGGAGAGAGGCTTGGACGCTGCAGCTTGACGTGCAGCAGTGCGGGCGTTCTGCGAGTGTAATGCGCCTCTCCGCTTGGGTGGGCGGTGCAGCAGCGATGTCGGAGCTGAGGCGGAGCTGAGATGCCTGTCCTCCGTCGCGCGAATGCTAATGTGGGCGGCAGTTTGGTATGAAGGGTCGCGAGAGATCTTTCCACCACGCGAATGCATAAAACTGGCGAGAAACGGTAAAATTCTGAAGTGTCGGGTGGTCCACACCACAGATGATCGAAAATGGCTACGCGCGCTTCAACTTGCTGGTTGAAGTGGAAATGCCATTCGGTTGCTGGCGACGGCAGGAATGCATTCGCGTGTTTCATGATAGTGCGTCGAGTTAACGGACGAGAGGCGCTCGGTTCGAAAACGACTAGCGCAACGGCTGAGCTGACTCAGTGTTGGTTGCGAAAGTCTCCTTTCAATATGTATTTCTGGTATTGAGTCAATGTAGAAATATGGTACTGCGCTGTGGGTCATGGGGATATCGCTATTGCGTGAATCGGTACTGGGCTGGTGTGCGTACTACTACTGGTCGAGCCGTACGAATTCATACGTCGAAGGCCGAACCTGGTGGGGGTCCCGTCATGAGGTACATGGTGCACACGTTGTGATGCCGCCGAGAAGAGGGTACGCACCGGCGTAGGGCTAGATGGCCTGACGTCGGGCGTGGGCGGCACGGCACGCTCGGACTGCCTCACAGCGCGGCGAGCCATCTCGCGCCAGTCGATGCGCCACAACGTGAGCACCATCAGACCAAACTTGACGCTTTCGCCGCAAACAGCGCCCCACCACAGGCCGTGGAGTCCCCAGTTCCAAGATAGACCCAGCAGATAAGAGATCGGCAGCATGGTGAGCCACGATCCGGCAGTCGTGATGGACACCAGCGTTGCCGCCAACGACATGGCCTCCACAACAGCCGACATGATAATGTGCAGTCCAGACAAGAACACGGCCAAGCAAAAGATGGGCATGGTGCTGTTAATGTCAGCGGCCACGACAGGGTCCTCTGTGAAGAATCCAATGATCGGTGCTCGGAAAACGTACGTCAGCAGCGCGCATACGAAGGTCGTGATCCCTCCTAGCAGTGTACTCACGTAAAGTGTCTGCTTGGCAGCGGCTGGACGGTTTGCTCCTAAGAAGTTGGCAGAGCGCACCTGCATGGGCAAGCCAAACCCCCAGTAGATTCCGAACGTAAGCCCCCAGAGACTGAATAGCACGCTGTTAGCTGCTAGCTTGATCGATCCCAGGGATCCCGCCAACGCGGAGATCACGTTGTACACCCACTCATCCAGCGCCTGATTGATCGTCATTCCTACCGAGAGAGAAACGAAAGTGCGTACGCGTTCCCATTGCATGCAAGCCGCGAGATCGAAGCCAGCCCAGGTTTTCCGGTGGTAGCCCTTGTACCAGAAGCCATACAAAACAAGTGCCACCGGCTGAAAGATCGACGACACGCTCTGTGCAATGGGCGCACCGATGAAGCCCAGTGCCGGGAAGTAGCCGCAGCCGTAGATAAATACATAATTGGTGACCAGGGACACACCGACGCTGGCGACGCCGATGACTGCGGGTGGCTCCATAATCTCCTGTGACTGGAGATACTGCCGAAGCGCGCAGTAAATTGCCTGAGGTAGAACAGTTGGGGAAAGGTAGCGAGCGTATCTGTCTGCGAGCATCAAAACCTCGAGATCATCTGTCACCAGTCTCAGGACAATGTCCACGTAGAAGAACGAGATCATCACAGGAATTGATAGCAACGTGATAAAGATCAGCGCGAGTTGGAGCCACACGCCGACGAGAGCATAGTTCTTGGCCCCATACGCCTGGCCGCAGAGCGTGCAAACCGAAATCGCGAAGCCGAAGATGAGCATCTGCACTCCGTTGGTCCAAACGCTCGCAAGGGCACTAGCTGCGAGCTCCTTCGACCCCAAGTGACCCAAGAAAGCTGTTGACACTGTCGTCAACGAGATTCTGCAGAACGTGGTGACGCTCACTAGCCAGCCCATGTTCCAGATCGCGGACGCTTCCTCGTTGAGCGTAGGCAGCGGTTCCTCCGCTTCTTCCTCTTTCATCGAGGCGAACTTCTCCTTCACCAGCAGCGACGTCCTTTCGTCCGCGCTCTTGAGCTTCAGGAAGGAAGCGGAGCGAATACCGTCTCCCTTGGTTTGAGGATCGATCTGTACGACGATCTGCTGCGCGTCGAGCCTCTTGGGGAGCGTGGGCACCGTCATGGCGGAGATGTCCAAAGCCGGGATCGAGTCTGATAAAATGTCTTCTTTGCAGCGGGCGAATGGGGTAGTGAGTGAGCCACGACGGAGGGGAGCGCCTTCTGGCGGAACTCGATTGTTGGTTTTGCTCGCTTTCTATGAATACACCGAGAAACGACTACAGCTAAGAAACGTGCGGTCGACGTGACGCGGGGGTGGACACGGGCCCGATTCGTAGAGCAAAGCCTGTCGATCCCACTTGACTGCAAACTTCGAGTGCTCAGCGGTTGAGTCAACCTGCTGCTGACCGATCCAGGAACGTCGCTGGCAGTTCGTGCGGCTCACGTCGCATCTGACTGACAGTCAGTGACTGTAAACTTGGACTTATTCTGGGGGGGGGGGGCAGCTTATTGCGATGGATGTATTTTTGCATGGTCAAGTTGAAGCTGTCCACAGTTTCGGTGGCCCACACCAAAGATCGCTTCACCTTGACATGGCTATCGTCAGGCAGCGCAGAATATTTTTTCTTATTAGGCTGCGCACTGCAATTCCGCTGGAATGAAACAGTGGAGTGTGCTGTCCGCTGAAACAAAGCCTTCCACTGGAATGGTCGATCCGCTGGATTGTATCGCAATAACACGATTTTGATGCATGGCAATCCGCTGAACTGTGCTGTGTAAAATCTGAGGGCATAGCAATAAAACGCGTATTCAGTTATAAACGGAAAGCGCTCCTGAACGAAGTAGCATCGACTCTCTTCGTCATTTCACAGTGTACATCGCCGCCCCATTCTCCTTATTTGCTACCATCTGAATGAGCCGAAAGCGGCCAGCAACTCCAATTGTTGCCCCTAGCTCGTCCTCGAACAGTTTGATCGCCACGTCATATGTCTCACTCCCAACGAACGTGATTCGACGAGCCATGCTTGCATCGGCAAGTGTTTGTGAGCGACGGCGAGCTCTAGGATCGCCTCTGTCATCTTCTCACCCGTGCGTTTATGACGCTTTGTAGCACAATTGCTGATTTCTCGTTGATGAGAGCCCCATAGGTGACCTCGGCAACACGCCGACTCTGCTACTTTGGGTGCGCATGACTTCACCCGACGGCTCCACTGAGACACCAGCGTTTTCGTCACTCTACGCTTTTTCCGTAGCTCTTTCAATCATTTTGACGTTCGTGTCGCCCGCATACCTCGCAGGTAGAGATGGAGAGGAGATAATACAACTGGAATCGATGCTTTCAATATGATGTAAGAAAGGTGTCTTCCTCTCAATCCGTTGAATGAATCCGCTGCCTGCCCCGAATTCAGGCGGATGAAATCCGCTGGAACAGGGCCGAGATTCTGCTGGGATGACGCGCGTACACGCCAGCGGGGCGGCCATTCCACTGGAACGCAAAATCCGCTAGAATCGCGCTCATTCCGCTGGAATTTCGGTCTGCAGTAGACAGCACGTGAAAAAAAAAACTACATGTAGTCAGACGCTGATACTCGAGTTTATCGAAGACGTTATAGTATTCGCCAATATCTTGTTTGCGCGTGCTCGTCCTACTGCTCACGATTGAAGTTGTGAAGCGCGTTCACAGAGCCGTACGAATTGCTGCGCCCCATATTCCGCTTGCCACCTGCCTCATTTGCAACAGTTTGATGGCGGTGATGGTGAACGCGCGGCGGGGTCGAAAGAATGGCAAGTACAGGCGTGGTGCCAGCCATCGTGGGCGTCGAAGGCAGAACGAGTTCGGATCGCAACAGGATGTCCTCCTCCAGCTCCTCTTCGGTTAGCACGTCGCCCTCCGACTGGATCACGGCGCGGCGAGCCATCTCACGCCAGTCGATGTGCCACAGCGCAAGTGCCAACAAGCTGAATTTGACAGTCTCGCCGAAGAGACTGCCCTACCAAAGTCCGTGAAGGCCGCCGTTCCACTGAAGACCCATGAGGTACGAGGCCGGGAGCATGACGACCCAGGACCCGATCGTCGTGATGACCACCAAGGTCGTTGCAGGCGACATTGCCTCCACCACCGCCGACATGATCACGTGCAGACCGGAAACGAAGACAGCAGCGCAGAAGATAGGCATGGTACTGGTGATCGCTGAGATCACAGTCGGGTCGTGAGTGATAAAGCCTGCGATCGGGTCACGGAAAACGTACACAAGCAGCGCCGACACGAAGGCAGTCAGGCCGCCAAGCACGAAGCCAACATGCAGTGGGCGCTTTGCAGCCACAGGCCGGTTTGCTCCCAGGAAATTTGCCACGCGAACTTGCGTAGGCAAGCCGAAGCCCCAATACACTCCGAAAATAAGCCCCCATAAGTTAAAGAGAATGCTGTTCGCCGCCAAATTCCAGGCGCCGAGTGACCCTGCAAGGGCTGAAATGACGTTGTACACCCACTCGTCGAGCGCGAGATTAACCGTCATTCCAGCTGACAGGTACGCAAATGTGTGCATGCGCTCCCATTGTAAGCAGGAGCGTAGGTCGAAGCCGAACCACGTCTTCTTGTGGTAATCTTTGTACCAGAACGCGTAGATAACGAGCGCTGTCGGCTGGAAGATAGAAGATACGGTCTGGGCAATAGGAGCGCCAATGAATCCAAGCCCCGGGACCGACCCGCAGCCGTAGATGAAGAAGTAGTTTGAACTCAGCGATACAGCGACACTGGCAATACTGATGATCGTGGCTGGCCGAACGATCTCCTGCGCTTGCAAATACTGCCTCAAAGCGCAGTATATGGCTTGGGGAGCACACTCGGCGATAGAAACCTCGCGTAGGTATCAGCCAGCGCGAGAATCTCCTGGTCATCCGTCACGACGCTCAAGATGCGGTCCACGTAGAAGAACGAGACCACGACCGGCACCGACAGCACTAAGAGGAAGAGCAGCGCCAGCTGTAGCCACACGCCCACGAGGCGGTAGTTCTGGGCGCCGTACGCCTGGCCGCAGAGCGTGCACACGGATACCGCGAAGCCGAAGATGAGGATCTGGACGCCGCCCGTCCACACGTTGGCCAACGCGCTGGCCGCCAACTCGCGCGAGCCCAATCTGCCCAGAAATGCGGTGCTGATGGTACTGAGAGAGATGCGGCAGAAGGTAGAGACGCTCACTTGCCAGCCCATGCTCCAGATGGCCCGCGCTTCCTCGCGGAACGTGGGCACGCCACCTTCCTCTGCTTGGGCCGCATCTGTCTCGCTCAACAGGCGGGTGTCGTCCGCGGCGGCCAGCGGCTTGGATTGCCAGCCGACGCCGTCATTGTCGAGCGAGTAGCGATCGATCTGCAGCGCGCGGGTCGACGGGGGCGTCTGCAGGGACAGTCGTTGCGCGTCTTCCGGCGTGCTCGGGGACGTAGACGATGTCAGCAGGGCGACAGTCTCCACCAGTGAATTTGGTCCTATTTTTGCTGGCAAATTGACTGGAGATAGGAGCAATTAGTACTATTACTAATTGATTTTTTTTATCTGTTAAGTTAATTACTACTTAAAATATTACTATCAGAAGACATCATAACATGAATATTAATCAATACTTAAAGTAGTAGATTACTAAATATCTAGAACAGGTTGTGTTTGTTCTCCTTCGTTCGCTCAACGGACGGTTGTGATGAAGTATTATCTGCTGTCCGTTGAAAACACCCTCTAAAATTCTGTTGTGATGAACTGTGACTCAGCCAATAGAGTCAGGAATATCAATGCCTTGACGAATCGAAGGTTGCTTAGTTGAATCTGGAGATCCTACTAAGTCGATCACATCAACTTCAGGGGTTTGGCTCGACACAGATAGCCATTAACTGCTAGGTGGCGACGATGACCCTTGAGGTTCGTTTTCACTCTGTTAGCTACGAGCGCACACTCGGCTGCAAACCTACACGTGCGCGGCATTTAGTTAGAAGAAATAAAAAAATAGCTTGGAGAGCTCAGTGCCGTCGCTGAGGTCGGTGCTGCATACATGGCGGCCACAAATACAACAGGGGGCCGTTTCCTCCACGTCGACCACAATACAACTGGCCTTGGCACACTTCACTGATGCCAGATTTAAGCTTTAGGCGAAGAATAGCGAAAACAGCGGGAAAAGATTGCCGGGTTACAGCAACCCATTGTGCATGCCTGTCGAGATTCTAGAGAATTATTGCTCGTTATTTAAAAAGTATTAAACTTGGAGTTTGTGCTAATATTATTCTAGCAATAATATTTATTAATACTGTATTATTAAGAGTATTATGGCGCTACCAAACACGGCTCCAGTGATAAAACAGACTGGTGGATCACTTAACACGATGTGCAAGTTGTTTGTTCGAAAGGACGGAGTCACGGTGATGTTGCGACGATGACAATGCATTCGATGCGAGAGCGCTGCCTTCCTGCGTGCTGGTGTCCATAAGTAAAGTTGTCGGGGTTGTTTCCGGCGGCACTGATAGTAAATAATAATTTATTCTCTTACAACTCACGAATCCAAAGTGTATGCGGCGCACAGCCGCTCTCATAAAAAAAAATTGTTGCTTGGAGGGGGATACCGTTCTCTTCACGGGGCTTTGCCGCCCTGTGACGCGTTGTGCTGCTTGCAGAAGTAGTTGTGCTTCTGGTAGGAGCGGCGGTTGCAGCCGTCCATCTTGCAGCGGTTTCCGCCGCCGTGGGCCCAGCAGAAGCCGCCGGGAGCCGCCACCTTGGAGCACGCGGGCGCGTCGCAGATGTGGCCGCCGCCGTGCGACCAGCAGTAGCCGTAGCGCTTGGCCTTGCTGGTGCAGCCGGCGATCTTGCAGAGCTTGCAGCCGCCGTGGTGGAAGCAGCGGTTGTACAGGCGCGCGCCGTGCGTGCAGTTCGGGTACGTGCAGCGCGATCCGCCGCCGTGGCGCACGCAGCGGCCGCGGGAGACCGCGGCGCGCGGGCAGTCGTCCTGGGCGCAGATGGAGGACTTGCGCACGCGCATCTTGCCGTGGTGGTTGCCGATAGCCAGCAGCTGCTCCACGCGCTTCTCCATGATGGCGTTGCCCGAGAGCAGGCTGCGGCCGCCGATGTGCAGGCCGGAGAGGCGCGCGCCGCCCTCGGCCACGTCGTTGTCGTCGTTGCCGTCCGAGTCGGCCAGGCCCATGTCCGCCTTGCTGAGCGGGGACATGGTGGGCGACACCGAGGCGCTGCTGCTGCCGTGCGAGGGCGTGTGCAGCGCTGCCGCCGAGGGCAGCGACGACGGGTTCAAGATGAAGGCCAGCGCCGTCTTGTTCTCATCCTCTCGAAGCATCGTTCCGCGCGGTGGTGGTTGGTTTCCCAGCAAGTTGGCAAGTGAATGTCGGCGACCGCTTCAATCGGGGAATGGCGGTCTGCCGCGCATGGCCTTGCGAAGACGCTTTCGCCGCTCGAGGATGGACGCGTCCCAGCCGGCGAGCCCCGCCGGCCGAGATTGGCCGAGTCCGGCGTGACGCCCCCTCACGCACCGGGCGAGGTGGGGATGGGGCGCGTGACGTCGCGCGCCGGCCAATGGGACCGGTTGTGCCGTGCTGGTGGTGGAGGGCTCCACTTCAACGCTGGCAGATGGCGCCGCCGACGCTGAAATGTCTGCGTTGAAGGCGGCCGAGCGCAGTCGCAGTCGCTTTAGACCGGGCACATGTAGCGGCTCGGGCTGCACAGCGCAGTGAACTGCGATGCGTTTCCATCAGCGCCGACCGGCGGCGAGGCGAATGTTCAGATTCGCGACCGAAGCCGTGAGTTCGGCTAAGCTGCCGACGTTACCATGCGACTCACATGATGCGAGACCGCTGCGGCGCCCGTACACTGCCGTCGACGTCCGCGCGCGTCGACCGGTTCCGGGAAGCCGCCGGCGTGTGGCCAAGTTGCTCACGCAGAGGGTCCCCACGGTAGTCGTGCGCTTGCCTGCAGCGCCGGCACGGGCCGTGACGCGCTGCGACGGGACCTCGACGGGGATGCACCAGAACGCATCGAGGCCGTGCGGTGAGGTCGTGCAGCAAAACACTCCGGATGTCCGCGGCCTGCCTGCAGCACTGCCAAAGGCCCTGCACTGCAGGCTGCAGGCCGGCATTGCTTGACCAGCAACAAACAGGCACTTCTGAAGATGCTCATTGCGCTCGGCGCAGAAACCAGCGCAGTCCGGTGTTGGCGCGTTGCACTTGACCGGCAAAGTTTGCCGCAAACCGCGCGCAAATCGAGGCGGAACTGCAACTGCAATGCAGTGCCAGACCCAGGGTCTTGTGAGGCGGCACCATGCAGCGATGGCGTCGGGCCGGGGTAAATAGAACCTCGCCCGCCTGCCGCGGAGCGAGCAAGGGCCCATTGCCAATGCCGATTCGGTAGGGAGCCCAAGGCTGATGTGCGGTTGCCTACCGTCTGGTTTCTGCCTGCGTGATGATGGCCCTCCCGGCGTCAGCGACCGCCGCCGCCAATCGCGCACAACCGAGCGCACCGCGTCATGGTGCCGCGCTTGCTCCGCGAGGACGTGGCAAGCGCTACATGTAGTTGCGGCGCCACCGCCATGCTCTGCATGCATGCCGCGTTGGTGAGAACAAAAGGTAGATGAGGTGTCTTCTCGACGAAGACCGCCGTGGAACGGCGCGCCTCAGCCTGCGTGAACGAAGCTGATGCGGTTTAACACGGCGATCTGATTGATGCAGGGGCTCGTGACAAGGCTTCGCCCGTGGCCAAAGAGAACACCGGCATGGGTGACGTCGTGATTCACGATCTCCGATACGAAGGGCGAGGGGCTCCGACAGCCTTGTCAAGGAAAAGGCCCCTCTGTGTCGACAGCAGGTTTCCATAATGAACTTGCATGTTAAGCTTAAACGTTTACGGGAAGCTAGCTTCGCTTCGCTCAGGCTGGGCGAGGCGAGGTTCCTCGTTTTCATACTCCGATCCAAATAAATAGGCACTGCGGCGGCGGGCGTCCTCCGCTTAAACGTTGCAGGCGGCGTGGGTCTTGCAGTGGTAGCCGTACTTCTGGTACGAGCGCTTGCTGCAGCCCTCGAGCTTGCAGCGGTTGCCGCCTCCGTGCGCCCAGCACGAGCCGCCCTGCGCCGCCACCTTGACGCAGCCGTCGTGGCTGCAGATGCGGCCGCCGCCATGCGACCAGCAGTAGCCGTAGCGCTTCGCCTTGCTGTTGCAGCCCGCGGCCAGGCAGATGGTGGAGCCGCCGTGCTGGAAGCAGCGGTTGCGCAGCTTGGCGCCGTTGGTGCAGCCCTCGAAGGTGCAGCGCGAGCCGCCGCCGTGGCGCACGCAGCTGCGGCGCGAGACCGCCAGGCTGGTGCAGCCCTTCTCCTTGCAGAGGCGCGTCTTCTTCTTGTGCGACAACGCGGCCGCCGAGCCCTTCTTGGGGCTGTCGAGGTCCGAGCTCTCGCCCTCGGAGCTCGTGGCCGCGGACACGCAGCTGTCCACGGTCGGCGACGAGACCAGCGGCACGAAGATCGATGGCAACATCGCGGTGGGGGTGCAGATCCGCTTGCAGGTCTCGGCGGCCGCTAGGGCGGGCAGCTGCTCGAAATCGCGCTTGCGGCGCAGCACGGGCGTGGTCGGCGCGCGGAGAAGCGCGGCCAGCACGGCCTGTTCGCCGCTCCAGCCCGTCACGGAGCTGGGCGAGCCCGAGCTCCAGATCGGCGAGAGGCAGGAGGCGCTCTTGGTCATGAGTGAGGCCGCCGACGGCAGCAGCGGCGCGACCCTGACGGGGTTTAGGATGAAGTCCATCTGGGTCTTGGCGGTTGTCGTGGCCATTGCGCTTGTGTTAAACGAAGCGGATTGAGTTGTGGTGGCGGTTCCGGCGCGAGTGAACTCGGCAGGGTGAGTTGAGCCGAGGTGAGCGCGGGCGTGGGGCCAGCAGAGGCTGGTTTGAGTTTCCGGGCGCTGGCGTGGCGAGGCCCAATGAGATTCGCGCGTGTGCGGGCGTCGAACCAAATGCAAGAGTGGCGAGCTCGAGGTGTTGGCGCTGCGGGGAAGATGGCGCAAATGGCGCCTGACCGCGCGCAAATAGGAACGCATGGGGTCCAGCCCCCGGAAAAGTGCGAAATGTCACTTGGAGCGGTTGCAGGAGTTCATTGGCGCATCCGAGGTCCGCCGTAGCCACTTAGGCCCCTCGGATTCGTCTACGTGGACAGTTGAGGCGACCGACCGAATTTTGGCCAATCGCTGAGCGCACAGCCAAGAGACGCGCGGCAGAGACCGTACTTAGACGGGCCAGCATGCAACACCAGAACGGACACTCCCGCATGATGACGGCAGCGACCCGCCAATTGCCGCGGCCCGGGCTGCTACGCGGCGCCCGCGCGCCAATGAGCGCCGCACTGTGCGCACTGCTGCCGCGCGGAAGATGCGCCCGGGGTCGCCGTCGCCGAGGCGACGCCGGGCGACTTTCATGCTGTTAGACGCACTTTCGATGGCGAGACTGAAGTTTGCAGCCCGCGGCTAGCAAAACGTGCGGCTGCGGTTCTGAAGCTCTGCAGTTTGCGGCATTCCTGCCGGCGCATTGGTGCAGGGCACGCAGCACGCGGCGCGAATACGATAAGAGCGGGTGCTTCCGCTGCAGTGCCGGCGTTCCATGCGGAGCGCTCAAATCGCGACCGAGCCGGGGCGTCGTCGGAAGCAAGCGCGTGCTCCGTTGCAGAGCTTTTCTTGCCGCATCCCTTCTATTATAGGTCGGCCGCCGTGACGACCAGCAGGCGTTGTCCACAGTGGACTCCACTGGCTGTGGCAAGCCCAGCCGAGCTTGGTCTTTGCGACTGTCGCATGTGGATATCCTGGACGACGGACACGTGCGGCGGATTTGGCCCCGGACCTGCCGAATGTCGATGCATGCAGTGATCGCGTCAATAGATTCCCTGTGCAGACATCCGGAGATACAGTAGGTAGGTCGCGGCGCGATGTGTCCGCCACGAACGACCTATGTGCTGCCAGCAGATTCATTGCCAGCTACAGCTCGTGCTGCTTGGTGCCGCTAGGCTTGGCTTCCCGCCGCGTTACATGTTCCAGGTACATATTATAGGTTTCGGTGCCGTGCAGCACGCGATGGAGCCGGAAAGATCACTACATGTAATGGTTCAAGACTCCAGTGTTTCTGACGGCACGCGCGGCGGTATTCACCTCCCTTGAATTGACGACACCTCTGGCAGGCTGTAATCGAGTTCAGTGGCGGCGCATCGATACGTGATACCGATACCGACGTCGTCGGCGCGCGCGTGCCTTCGAGGGATGCAGTGCTTTCGCCTTTTAGCTGGAGCACTGGAGATTATCCATGCCGCGCGAGCGTGAGGCCGGCTACCCTGAACTCAAGCACGCGCTGCGCAAGCTTGGATCATCATGCATGAGCGGCGACGACACGCCAGTTGTGGGCAGCAAACTCGTGGACCCTAGCGCTTGCTGCTTTGGGCAAATAGTAGCGCGTTTATAAATCTACTGTAGTGCAGCGAGGCCCGTGCTCCAGGAAACGCTATCCTCGAAGAGATTCTCATGAAACGCTGCAGAGCCGGAACAAACTTCCTGGTTGCTGCTTCGTGTTGTACAGTCACGAGAGTCAAACGTGTCTCGACGGCATGAGTCGGCGATTCTCAGCGAACCTGCTGCACTCTCATGCAAACCCAGCGGACGAGCCTCTGCATGGCTCCAAACTTTGTCCGCTTGGTCTGTAGTGAATCTCGCCACTATTAATAATAACGGAGCCAACCATCGGGATCGCCCTTTTCATTGTTCACAGCACGACGCCATTGTTCCTCTGGAGCGAGCAACCCATACCCTGATAGCGTTCTGCAGTCGGGATAATACTATCAAGTCTACGTGCACCCTATAACGGCAGGGTCACCACGACGTATGGATAGTTTCCAACACCTCATGCAGTGCTACGAAACTCTATGAATCACCCGAGCCTTAGTCCTGCTTGTTCATTCCGTACCGGTATGCAACTTGCAGCGATTGGGCGGCTATTTGCACGCTGCCCCTCAGCTAAAAACAGCAAGGGGGCTACATGCTTCTCGCTATTTAGACGGCGTTCTTACCCAGCCTGCTTTCCATGTTATCTAGTGAATCGCTCCGGCCAATCCATTGCATCTGGTACGGAGATTGCACTCGATCGCCAAGCTCCCCCCGCCGCTGCCGGTTTTCTTGCGAGCAGTGCTATGGCGGTAGCCGCAGACTATTCCGGCTGGGTGCGTGAGCTGGATGAATACCAGAGTGGTGACGGTCAATATGACGAGCGTCTGGAAGGCACGGAGGAGAGTGGAAAAGCGGCCCAACCGGCACTGAGTTCTAGCTCCGGGGGTACTGCGGCTGCGAATGCAAGCCGGAAGCTGAAGCCGCGAGGGACCAGCGCAGCTTCGACAGCACCGGTTTCACAGGCAGAAGAACTACAGCAAGAAATGAAGTTGTTGAATTGGCACAAACTCGCAAACGAGGCTGCTCTCAAGGCTGCCATCATCAAGACCAGCAAGATCAAGCAGGAAGACTCGCAGTTCGCGAGTGCACTCACTCAGGGTGAACGAGAAGAGCGAGCACAACGTGCACAGCAGATTATTGAGGAGGAAAAGCTCAAACCCCTGCAGGTCAACACAGAGTTTTTCCGCAACCTGGAAGCCAAGGGGCAACGCGACGAGGCCAAGCTCGACGACGATGTACAGCGTCACATCCAGCACCTGCGGAAACTTAAAGATTCGATGGCCCAGCGAGAGGATACGCAGCGAAGGCGACAACAGTATCGCGAGAAGATACATGAGCTTCAAGTTAGTGGGAACGGCACCAGTCGCTCCAAGGCGATGCCAAAAGGGTCGAATCAAGACGAGGAGGTAAACTCTCCTAACAAACGTGATCGCGGGAATAGTAGCAGCGTGTATCACCGAGCTGCAATGGCTGCTGGAGGCAAATGTGCCCAAGACAACGCAAATGTGGTGACCAGTCTTGACAAGCTGATGGAGCTTGAGCAGCGCATTAGGCATCTGGAGGATGCCGGTCTCGCAGTGGATGACCTCGACGACGCGCGTGATGGCAACACCTCAAGTAGAACAGCAGGATCCAAACAACCCAATGGGCTCCGGTTTGCAAAGAGAAGGGCTACTGGGGGACTGCACGAGCCCTCCAGAACTGTGTACGCCGTCACCGCGGTCTCCAAAATGCGTGCCAGGGATAAAACAACAGTAGCATCATCACAACGAGCACAGAGGTCGACGTCGGCGGCAAATGCGAAGAAACGTGCGCTCAACAACAATGCTGGAGCGAAGAACAGGACGAAATCGAAGACAGACACGTTCCTCACAAGCCTCCCTGACAGCAAGCAGCGACAACTTCGACGCATGACGGACCGGGAACGACGGAATTTCCTCAAGAACGAGAATGTGAAAGAAGTGCGAGAGCAAGCTGGCAAGCAGGATGTTGTCATTGAAGGCTGGCTCGAGAAAAAGCGTGCCGCGGCGCATCAACGGAAGGCCTCCACGTCTCAAGTGCGTGCTGGAGCATCAAAGTCCACACCAGCAGCTTCCCGAAGAAACCAAACGCAAGGATTACCACCACCTCCTCGTGTGAGGGCTCCTACCGTTGGTGCCGCCTCCGGGAAGCGAATTGCCAACCAGCATCTTCAGAAGCTCGATGACATCAAGAAAGGGTTCAGCAAACGGAAAGAGGCCTTCCAGCGTCTACCTGCAGCAACCAGCAGTAGACCCACGGGACGGTTCAACTCGACAACCGCTACGATGAGCCGGAATCAGCGCTCGTTTACTCGCAGTGCCGTCATCGGAGCCAACTCGAGACAATCTGCGGGGACCCAGCGCTTCGGCGGAACCATTTCGCTGCCGCCCGCCCGCGCTCCAGCCCCTGGCAGGACAATGGCAAGTCGGCAGGTATCAGGCGGTCAGCGTGGAGGACCAGCTCCAGGTCCTATGGCGGGACAAGTCACCAACAAGCTGCCACTGATCCAGCGGAGCACAGCACCACCCGCTGCTCTTCCAACTGCAGCCACGCGACGCCCAGGGCCAGGTTTGGCCATCGGCAACATCGCAACGCTGCCGAGACTGTCGACGCAGTCAAGACCCACCCCAATGCCGTCGCCGCCCCCGGCCGCGCGCAACGCCAACATGCCGGCATTCAGCCGTCTACACAAGCGGTGAAACAGCAGCAGACTAGCAACATCGGCCGTTGAAGTGACATATGGCTACAGTAGTTTGGTTGATTCCCTTCCAAATCCGCAATGCGAATCGAGGGGGAATTCTGATCTGCGCACGGGCTCAGCTTCGCGCTGTCCCTTTCCCATTGGCCAAAAAGGCATCGCATACAATGCCCAAGTGTCCAACCCCCCCCCATCCGTTTTGCATTGCGGGACGGCAAACGCAGTCTGCGTTAAACCCCACACCCGCCAAGCGTTTTCCCCCACTTGAGCCCCCTCTAATGTCCTCGCTGTTCGCCAACGCCGTGGGCGACGTGGCCTTCGAGGTGGTGGCGGCGGCGTCGCTGGCCGCCGTGGCGTCCGTGGCGGCGCTGGGCGCGCACTGCACCAAGCGCCAGCACGGGCTCGAGGAGCCGGCGGCGCCCGCGCGCAAGAAGCGGCGCCAGAAGAAGAAGAGCGCGGCGGTCGTGGCCAATGGCGTGGCCGTCACCTCGGAGCCCGTGGTCGCGGAGCTCAAGCGCCGCGCCGCGTCCGACACGTGGCGCCACCGGATCGTCTACACGTTCCTGGACGACGCGGGCCGCGAGGCCGTCAACTTGAGCTTTGAGGACGTGGACCACGCGGCCCGCAAGGTGGCAGCGGCGCTGCAGCGCGACGCCCGCGCGGCCAAGGGCGACCGCGTGATGCTGTGCTTCCCGCCCGGCTTGGACTTCGCCCTGGCCTTCTGGGGCTGCCTGTACGCCGGCGTCGTGGGCATCCCCGTGTACCCGCCGTACCCGGGGACGCTGGCCAAGGATCTACCAAAGTTCAACCGGCTCGTGGAGGACTCCGGGGCGGCGGTGGTGCTGACCAACACGACGTACCATCTCGCCAGCAAGATGGCGACAGTCAAGGGCTACTTCTCCTCGGACAGGACGTCGTGGCCCGCCAAGTTGAAGTGGATCACCACGGACAGTCTGCCCGACTCGCTAGTCGCGCAGTACGACGACGAGGACGCGCTGTCGTTGACGCACAACGACGTGGCGTTCTTCCAGTACAGCTCGGGGTCCACGTCGGCGCCCAAGGCGGTCATGATCTCGCACGGCAACTTGAGGGCGCAGCTGAAGACCTGGGAGAGCATTGAGCCCACGGACACCATGGTGAGCTGGCTGCCGAGCTACCACGATATGGGGCTGGTTGGGTTTATCATTACCCCGTGCGCCACGGCTGCGAGGTGTGTGAGCATGTCGCCAATCAGCTTCATCAAGGACCCAGCGCTCTGGATGCGCACGGCCAGCAAGTACAAGGCTACGCACGTGTGCGCGCCCAACTTCGGCTATGCGCTGGCGGCCAGGAAGACTAGCGACAAGCAGGCGGCGGAGATGGACCTGAGCTCGCTCAAGCAGACGATCTGCGCGGCTGAACCTATTCGTCGCGAGTCGCTGGAGGCATTCACGACCAAGTTCAGTGCCTCGGGTTTCGACCCCAACACGTTTAACTGCGGCTATGGATTGGCGGAAGTGACTCTGGTGTGCACTGGCCAAGAACCGCCCCAGAAGCCGACGCTCCTCGACGTCAACAAGCGTATACTGGAGACACAGCGCAAGGTCGCTGTGGTGAGCATCAAGAAGGGCAAGCAGCCCGCGGCCAATGAGGTGATGCAACTTGTGGGTTGTGGTAAGGCTATGCCGACGTTTGGTGTGGCGGTCGTGGACCCGGACACCAAACAGCGGCTGGACGAGCTGCAGGTCGGCGAAGTCTGGGTGCAGGGACCTTCGGTGGCCATCGGCTATTGGAACCGCCCCGAGTACACGGATGAGATGTTCCGCGCACAGCTTGCTGGCGAGAAGAACTCGAAGAACACGTACCTGCGCACTGGTGATATGGGTTTCCTCCGCAAGGGCGAGCTCTTCGTGACAGGCCGCCTCAAGGATCTGATCATTATTCGTGGCCGCAATGTGTGCCCGCAGGATGTTGAGGCATCTGTTGAACACGCCCACGACAACATCCGTCCGGGGTGCACTGCCGCATTTTCGATTGAAAAGGGCGACGAGGAAGCGCTTGTGGTGGTCGCGGAGGTCAAGAATGGATCCTCACAGCAGACGCTGGAGGAGATTTGCCGTGAGATCATCAAGACGGTGCTTTCGGAGCACCAATTGAAGTGCGAGGAGATTGTGCTGCTCCGCCAGAAAACGATCCCCAAGACCACGAGCGGCAAGATCCAGCGTAGCGCCTCCAAGGCCCATTTCCTGGATGGCACTCTCACCAAGCCTTTGTTTGAGTACAGGGCTAAGGCAGGGAAAGCTCTGGTGTCAACTCCTGCAGCAGCAAAGCCGGTGGAAGAAAAGGCTGCTACCGCGAAGGATACCAAGCCTTCCGGAGAGTTGAAGACACCTGATGAAATTCTCGCGTGGTTGCTGGAGCATATAGCGCAGGAAATGGAGATGCCGACGGCGGTTGGCGATGGTGAAGCGTCCGAAGGCCCGGATGTTGTTGCGACGATAGTCAACCCTGCTGAGATTGACCCGAACACTCCGTGGGCCATGTTTGGTATGGATTCAGTGGCGATTGTTGGCTTGTCGTCGGATCTGGGTGAGTTCCTCAGCTGCATCGTTTCTCCGTCAGCGTTTTTCCAGTACGACACACCGTTCAAGCTCGCGAACGCTCCTGGATTGGCATCTGGCGATCTGGCTGGCGGGGAGGAGGGTGATAACCAAGGTGGTGTCGGATCCATTCAGACTGCCACTACGGTTGAGGAAATCGACTCGAGTTGTTTTGAAATCGAGAACTTCCCGGAGGTTCAGGGGCTCTTTGGACAGATGAAAGAGTTCGAGAGTGCTGGGTTGCGCGTGCCGTTCCTGGAGACGCTCACGCCTGAGAAGCGCCGCATGACCAATTTCAACACTTACAACTACCTTGGAAATGCTTCGAACCCCGAGGTTGCTGCTGCATCAAAGGCAGGAATCGAGGAATACGGCACGACCATGAGCTCGTCGCCTATTGTGGGCCAGACGCAGTTGAACGTGGACTTGGAGAAGGCACTGTGCACTTTCTTCAATGCCGAAGCTAGCATTCTCTTCGTCGGCGGCTGGGTGTCCAACGTCACGACGATAGATGCGCTGGTGTCCAAGGGCGACCTGATTCTGTGTGATGCACTTAACCACGATTCTTGTGTGAATGGCCAGCGTCTCAGTGGTGCCACTATCTTGCCGTTCCCGCATAACGACACCAAGGCGCTTGAGCGTATGCTGTCGAAGCTCCGCACAAAGTACCGCCGTGTTCTCATCGTGATCGAGGGTGTGTACAGTATGGACGGCGACATTCCGGATGTACACGAGATGATCCGTATCAAGAAGAAATACAAGGCGCTGCTTTTTATCGATGAGGCTCACTCGTTTGGTACGATGGGTGCTACGGGCCGTGGCATTTGCGAACACTTTAACGTGGACCAGAAAGATATCGACGTGCGCATGGGCACGATGAGCAAGGCTCTGGGATCAGTTGGTGGTTTCATCCTCGGCTCGCAGACACTGACCAAGTACTTGAAGCACTGCGCTGGAGGCTTCGTGTTCTCGGTCGGCTTGGCCCCCGCTTGCGGCTCGGCCGCATTGAAATCCGTGCAGCTCATGACGGAAGGTCCGTCGCGCACACTTACGCTACAGGAGCGAAGCAAGCACTTCTACGACCTGTGTAAGGAGCACAAGATCCCAATGGGCGAGAACACTTTCCGCGGAGCCCCTGTGGTTGTGGTGATGATCGGCAGCACCATTGCAACTGCGAAGGCGTCCGAGTTCCTGGGTCAGCACAATATTAACGTAAAGCCCATCGTGTACCCTGCGGTGGAGGAAGGCAAATGCCGTTTGCGCTTCTTCATTTCGGCGCTGCACACGCCGAAGCAGCTGAAGGACACCGTCCTCAATCTGAAGACATACGTTCGCGAGGGTTTTACCAAGTCTGCGACCTCTCCGGTGGCTACCGCTGCGATCATCAACGGACCGGCGTCAAACGGAGTTGCTAAGGTGACTGAGGACGACGGATTCAAGACAGTGAAGAAGCGCAAGTCCAAGAAGAAAAAGAGCTCCAAGGCCAAGTCGACCACGCCTTAGGCAGCCGGCATTGGACGAAGAAGGGAAGGAATAATGCTGCGCATTTCAGATTGTGTGCCCAGCAGAGTAGATATTTTCTCGCTATCAGACTGTGCGTTGAGAGCCCAATTCCTTCAACTTGAGCAAGGTGCAGCGATGGTTTTGGCCGCGTATTTTTTTTTTGATATTCATCCACCTCGAACGACTTCTGTACTGTGCACCTTTTGATCACAAACGTGCAGCCTAAACGGCGCGCTCTTCAGCCCGATCGACTTGTAGCATCTTGGCAGCTTGAGGTCACATTTTCAGCAATACAGTAGATGATTGCACGGGTTTCTTTATCCTGCGAAAAATGGGTCGGAATGGCAAGATGTACGTACGGTTCGTCACCATATATAGCAGAGATGTACTACAATCAATAACAACTCATACTTACCTGACTGGTGCTTGACGCTGCTCAATGAGGGCGTTGACATGAGCCGGAGCAGGCCCCTTGCACTCCGGTGCTGTAAGGGTTCAGGAATGCTCTTTTGAGTAATTCCACAGTAGAATTTTTGTCAGCGGGGGTGAGCGCGTGCGCCGCCCCCACCCCACTTTATTTCATGTCACTTTATCTCAACGACTTCTGTACCTCAACGACAGAGTGCCCCTTCTTTTCCCTACCTTCGCATAGTGTGGCACATGTGACGGCTCTGGAGCTGTTACCTGCGACTCTAGCAGCGTATGCACCACTGTAGCAACGACCACCACCCGGACTGCGACGCAGACTAAGGTAGAATGCATAAAGGGCTTGAGAGTGCCTAATTTAAGTGAAAAAGAAACGACCGATCGATATAGATCCTGCTCTAGTCCCGATATAGCACATTTGAGTTAATAGCTACACACACGACAAAACCTGATTTTTGATAATGAGCCTCTGCACTAAGATAGAGCCTCCGGCAACTATCAACTCCTGATTCGATATTAGACCCTCAATGTATTCTACCTCCGTCCAGGCCACTATCGTCCCTGCAGTAGTACATGCGCTTCCAGATACGAAAGTAACGGCTCCGTCGCATTCAGAGCCTGAAATTCAGAGCCGTGTGTGCCACACTACACGAAGGTAGGGAAAAGAAGGGTGGTGGCCTTGCTGGAGAGTGCCGGTGGGGCCGAAGCAGGCCCTGAGTCCACTAGTTCCTTGTGGCAGTGGCGTGGTTGTCACGGTGGTTGTTGCGTGAGTAGCGCTCTCGGTGGTGCCGCGGTTGCAAGCGGCGTCGTCGACTACCCCGAGTCGAGTGGTGCTCACTGTTGGCAAGATGACGCCTCGACCAGCTGCGGAATACCGGTAGATACCGGTAT
>LGTU01000146.1:0-77795 GCA_001314425.1 Phytophthora pluvialis
TCTCGCGCATTTTTGGGGTGGAAAGTTTCGTCGTGTGGCCGAAGACTTCGAAATTTCTGACTGCTTGAAGGTCGCGATATGCCTAGTCGTAAGCTGCAAAAGCGACTGAGCGAGCTTCGGTATCTGATGACACATATTGAGGACTGTGCTACCTCCAAAAACCTACTGAATCACGAGTCGACGATTGAAGAAGCAACACAAGTCTATCTCGACTGTGCTGACAGCGTTGCAGTGGACTAAATAACTCCACACTCGCGGAAATGACGTTGTGGCCAGTTGAGCTGGGTCACCGTAGGTAAATTGCTGCGAAAGAAGCGCAAAACTACATAGCTAAGCGCCACACGTCTACATATATATTGTCCAACCCAACCCAGGTCTCAGTCAGCTCACGACAAATAGATGCCGTTCGATCCAGCAACGTACTCACAAGCCCTACTGAATCATACTACCGCACCCCAGTACCGTGAGTCTCCTTAAAATGATCATGATTTGCTATATCTGCCGGCTGTCCGACAAATTCCGTCTAAGAATCATTATCCGATACGCTACATGTATTGCGGGTTTCAACGACTTTGCCTTCCAATTTGACGCCGTATTTCAGAGTTCGACCAGATCGAAGTGATGAAGTGATAAATTTAAACAGCAGAGAAAGAGTTGATTCTATCTGGTGAGGCCAGGGAGTAGTAATTCAGCCTAGGTACATTTGTGGCTTACGTGGGAGAGGCATGCATATTGTCTATGCCATCTCTGCTTATCTATGTTGATACGAGAAACTCGTTGAAGACCTTCATAGCTACCTCCTGCCCGACCGTTCCAGCAGGCGTGTCAAGCTCCCGCGGTGCTCTCTTCATCTGTCTTCACTGCCTCATAGATTAAAGTAGAATGCGCTATGCCACGAGCGCCACTATTTATCTTTGTTATAACCATCGTCTTCAACGATAGGTTATACTGCGTAGTGTGTATTTATCTGATAAGCTGGTGTTTATCTTGGCTTCCGTATGGTAAATTATTGTCAAATGTAGAAGAACGCCATCATAATTATGACGCTAGCAATTTGTCACTCCGTTAGAAATCGCGTTAGAAATGTCCATGCTCCAAAGTCACTCCTTATTGACTTGGATATGTATGAAATGCGACGATAGCATGAGGTGATTTCTAACGGACGCTACCGGTACGTTTCCACCGAAAAACCGGTGAAACCCGGTCGAAGTGTACCAGATCAGGGGTACCTCGCCAACACCATCAGAAGCGCGCGGGTGGTTGCGTGTCTCTTCCCCCGCGCTTGTGTGCGGCCACCAGGCCCCGTCAGTTCCGCTTTCCCCGCCCCGAAGACCGACCACCAGCATGAGCCTCGTGACGCGCGCGTTCGCCCCCCTCCGCTCGTCGACCCGCCTGGCCGTGCGCAGCTTCGCCTCCACGGGCGGCATCCCGGACGACCTCGAGCACGCCGTGGGCCGCGAGCGCCAGGAGCTGGAGGCGGCCGAGATCGGCGTGACGCAGTTCAACCGCGACCCGCTCGAGTCGGACGAGGCGCAGGGCAACTCCAAGGACGACCCGATCCTCGTGCCGTCCTTCAACGACGTGCGCACCGTGGGCGTCTCACACAACGACGCCTCGTACGTGTACTGGTTCAACATGGCGAAGGGCAAGGTGCACTACCTGCCGCAGATCGAGAAGTACTTTATGCTCTACAACCCGGAGGAGCTCGCCAAGCTCGTCAAGGAGGTGGAGGCCAAGCAGCAGTAAAGACTTTGCAGACCCCAAGGCGGAAAGGCTCCCGCCTGCCTGCGCTCCCAAGCAGTGGAGGTGTGCTGACGATACCCCTTTGAGAGAGAAGAAAGAAAGCCAAACAAATGAAAACCCGCAGAAAAATGATAACTATTTTTCCTCCTTCGTTTTCAGTCGCGGGTCGGCGGCTTCGACACTTTCTCACGTTCTGGTGGTCTGGGGGCACATTGGGGACGTGCGACGATTGCTGCAGACTTGACCGACGCAACGGCTACGCAAGGAAACGCAGCGGGCGGCGGCCACAGGTTTTGGTGTGGTCGAGGACGAAGCTCCAAGGTGATGTTCGTCTATATTCCTCTCCGCTCCTACGACTAGTCAAAATTGAAATCCCACACGGGGGCTGCTGCGAACGAGAGACCGAGAGTTGCGGGTCCGCGCTCTCTAATACGTCGCCGTCGCTTACGCAAAATTGGTCCTACACGCACACACAGCGTGTGGTCTGGAGGCAGCTACGGCGCAATCTGTTGCCCCTGCTGAGCAAAGTACTGGAACGATGCTCCCTGCTGCGCGAACTGCTGCTGCGGCTGGAACGACGCTGGCTCCGCCTTGACCGGCGTGCGAGCTGGCAGCGGCGGAAGAGCACAAGCCCCGACGTTGTTCCCGTGAAGTCCCGCTGCCGGCTCCACCTGCGGGCTGCCGTTCAAAATCATGGCCATGGCCTCTCCGTGCTTCGCCGGGGGCTGAGCCTCTTCCGAGTTCCAGGACCCATTGCTCATGCAGTCGTCGCTCGCAGGCGTCATCGCGGTGTTGCTCGATGCCACACTCGTCGTCGGACTCAGCATGCACTTGGCCGGCTTGTCAGACGCATACTGCATCTGCATGTGCACCGGAGCCGGCTGATGGTCCTTCAGCACCCCGTCGGCGTCGAAGGGGAAGCGCCCAGCAAATTTCAATAAATATTTCTGGGCGTGAGTACGCGTCTGCACGGCGCTACGCGTCATGACCACCTGAGCCACGCGTCGCCAGTCCTTCCCGTACAGGCGGATGCCCTCCAGGAACGCGGCATGCTCCTCGCTGGTCCAGCGTCCTCCCTTCGAGGGCCCAGTGGTGGAAGTGCTCGAAGTTGGCGCTGGAGTACCCACTGCCAAGCTTTCCATCTTGACTGTGGGTGTTACCGGGTATCCTCCCTGCATCGAAGCTTGGGCGTCGTGACTGGGTCGCGGGGACAGCCTGAGGGTCGAAGGAACGTGGTGAAAAGCACGCACACTCTGGCCGCCCGAGGGCTCACCGTACATCGAGGACGGTGGCGGCGTCTTGGGGCGCATGGGGCTGTCCTTGTTGGGGTCTGCGATCACAGACTCGCGCTTCATCTTCAAGTTGACGATCTGGTCCCGGTACTTCTCGCGCTCGCTGCCGTGCGCACTGAGCATGGCGGCCTCCATGGACGCGATACTCTTCGACAGCGACCGGATCTGGCGGTGCGGCCACCTCTTGATGCCGTTGCGACGGCAGATCTTCTTCATGAGCGTGATGCAGATGCCAAAGTCCTTCGCCACGTCGATGATGGGTCGGTCGAAGTGGGCGCGCAGCTCCTCGATGGAGATATGCTTGGTGACCAGACTCTTGACGCGGTTGCTCTCGTTCCGGAAGCGGTGGCTGAAGCCTGCGTCGTCCGTGAAGTCGAGCTTGCTGCCTTTGGGGCCATCGAAATTGATTTGCTGCACGCGATGCACCTTGCCGAGCGCGCGGCGGTGCGCGGCGTCTTCGTCCTCGTCCGAGTCGCCCATGTCCTCTCCGTCCGAGTCGGGCGTGCCGGGTGCTACTACAGGCGCAGCAGAGCCGCCGGAGAAGCCCTTGCTCAGGCTCGTGAGGATCATGGCCGTCTCCTCCGGGTTGAGCCCCGGGGCGTCCAACTTGGTCTCGTCCGCTTGGCCGCCACAGGCGCCGCCGGTCTCCGAGACGGCCAGCGGCACCGCGTGCTCACCGGTCACCGCGCGGCCCTCGGCGTCGCATGCCATGCCCATGCTGCCGCTGCCCCAGCTTGCCTCGCTTGGTCGTCAATTGCTACGAGAGGGAGGGGTCGAGTGCCTCGGCGCGGGTCCGCAATGGCGAAGGCTTCGTATCTGCTGACACACATATAGCCATGTTAGTGAAGGAATGTAGCCATGTCGTCGACAGCTTTGCCCCCCCCCTTTTCCTTCGAGGAAGCCGCGCTATTTATAGCTCGGGCGTTATCAAGACAAGCCAAGTGGATATATCTATTCCTACCTGGCAAGTGGCTCGTCGGGATGCAAGGTTCGACGGCTGCGTCGACGGCTGTCTGTCTGTTGCGTGCTCAGCTGGCGGCGTACGATGCTGCCAAGCGCTCCTGCGACTCTCTGTGTGTGGCCTTTGGAGCACCAGTGGATCGATCGAAATCGTCAATGCGTACCGGGAGGGGGAAGCAAGTAACCCTTAAGTACGGCTTCACACACTTGGGTACTGTATGCCGAGGCGGTCGTCGATTGCGATTGGCCAATTATGGCGGGTGGCTTCTGGGCTGGCCCACATTATACCACACGTTGAAGTGACCTTGACGCCATGCCAGCTCCAACGCTGGTCTTTCATCCAGTGCGAGCTGTCTGCATACCCGCTGCTAGCCCTGGATATAGCTACTCCTCCATGTCGATGCCGCAAGCATTTCCTCGATCGCGGGATCCTTGGCAGCATGCTACAAACGATACTGCTCACTCAGTTCGTCGTAGGGGGCACGTGTGAAGAATACTCGTACTGCTTTGATAACAGAGAGGAAGTCGACTGCACCCATAGCAATCCACCCAAGTCTCTCCTTCCGTTTTGCTTGTTGGCATCAGACGCTAGGCTTGAGCGCGTCCTTCGCTGCCCCAGCATCAACAACCGAACCCAGAGCAGCCAACTTCATTAGCGATCACGGCAACGCCAGACAATCGCGCGCTGTCTCCCGTGCCAGACGTCGAACAGCGCGAGCGTCAGGGACAACGCCCAGCGCCGCCCGATTCTGAGTCGCTCTCGTGCATCGACTGCGAGCACCAGAGCGAGCACACTCCAGTACATTTCTCTGGTTCAGCTCTCGGTTGATGGGAATCACTTGCGTTATCGTGCAGAAGTCTTGCTTAGCTTCGTCTTTTTGCCCTCTACTAATCGCTTATCCCTAGCTCGAGTTGTCCACGGCTCCTCCGCTGGGAGCCCACAATTGCAGTCCGATGTTTTGGGTTTGATTTGCACGTGCTGAGCCTGTCGAATCAGATGGACTCCGACCGTGGCGTGTGCAGAGCTACGTGTGACGATCTTAGCGCGGAGCTGCTGGCCTTCGAAGCGTCATTCCGCAAGTTCCGGTGCCGCGCACACATCAACTTCCCCATGCGCGCTTTGGTCGGTGGGCTCTACGTGTCTGCAGCCTGCTGCTTCTTCGGCCAAGTTCGTGCTTGGGATCAACAACCCGACGGCTACGAGGTGATCGACGGTCCCGATGGCCCCGACGCCGTGGACGCTTGGCGACGGGACTGGGCCGCGTGGAAGGAGATGGAGCTGAGCACCAACCGCTACGACCGGGAAGACGCCTGCAACGTGTACAACATCCAGGAAACGCAATGGACGCAGCAGAACTTCGTGCAGACGTTCCTCATGATGAACGACCGCTCCATTTACGACCGCGAGACGCAGCAGTACACGGTGGACAAGTACGTGGACGAGATGCAGAAGCGAGTGGGCCCCGTCGACAGTGTCTTGATCTGGCCGGCGTACCCGAACATGGGCATCGACAACCGGAACCAATGGGATCTACTGAGGGACCTGCCGGGCGGGAGTGAAGGCGTGAAGCGGGTCATCGCCGACTTCCATCGTCGAGGCGTTCGGGTGATCATCCCGTACAACCCCTGGGACATCGGCACTCGCGACGAGACTGGGCTGGAAGATGTGGTGCGGATGTACAACGCCGACATCACGACGCTGAGTGAGACAATCCCGGAGCTGCAAGCTGACGGGTTCAACGGCGACACCATGTACGGCGTTCCTAAGGCCTTTTACAACTGCAGCAAGCCGTTGGTGGCAGCTCCGGAGGGCGGAGTGCCGACGGCCTTCCTGAGCAACAACCCGATTAGCTGGGGCTACTTCTTCGGCTACTCGCACTTCCCGCCCGTGGCAAAGGCCAAGTTCCTGGAATCGAGGCACATGGTGCAGATCTGCGCGAGGTGGTCGCTCGATAGAACTGCAGAGCTGCTGACAGCGTTCTTCAATGGCGCCGGCTACGTGGTGTGGGAGAACGTATGGGGCATCTGGAACGCGATGACCGAGCGCGAAGATGAGACTGCCAAGAGGGTGTTCGCTATCTTGCGCAAGTTCGGGACCGTCGTGTCGACGGGCCGGTGGACTCCGTACTATGCGTTGAAAGGCGACGGGTTGTTTGCGAGCGCTTTCTCTCTTGAGGAGAACGGGGAATCGCTTTACACGGTGATCAGCACGGTGCAGAAGGACACGACGTACGAATTGCCACTTCCTGCTGAGCAGTCTGGAGACGATTTTCGCGTGTTCGACGTCTACCACGGCGTTGAACTGCAGAAGCAGACTGGGGGCAACACCACGTTCGTGAAGGTGACGTTGGAGCCTCGTGCGCTCGGTGCGATTTACGCGACGAAGGCTGGCGACGACTTGAGCCAGTTTCTCAACGAGATGCAGGCCATGACCACCAAGCCGCTGGCCAAGTACTCCACGACAAGAAATTTGCTTCAGCAGCAGCTTGTTCGCAGCAACAGCACGACGGACACGCACAATGATTCGAGCTCGGATGGTATGGCGCGTGTGACTGGAACCGTGAACTGGTGGTTCAATGTCAGCGGCGTGCAGATCGAACCCGTCTCGGCCTGGACGCCAAACTTCGCTCAATTCGGCACAGGCGTGCAGTTCCCGTGGGAGAATCGCCCTTGGAATAACCACTCGACGAGGCTGTTCATCCAGGACTTCCTGATCGACAAACACCCGGTGACGAACGCTCAATACTCGAGCTTCCTGAGGGCCAGTGGCTACAGTCCGAAGTCGCTAGATCGCTTCTTGATGCACTGGGAGAACCGTGGCGGGCCCCCAGCGTCGTGGACCATTCCTGCTGGTCTGGAGCAAAGTCCGGTCGTAAATGTTGCCATCGAGGACGCCAAGGCGTATGCCAATTTCTACGGCAAGCGCCTTCCGCACGACTGGGAGTGGCAGTATGTCGCTTCCAATGGTGAAAACTACGATGCGTATCCGTGGGGAGCCGAATTCGACAGCGCCAAGGTGCCGAAGGTGTCCCATGGTAAGGAATTGCCTACGTTGAGCGGTGTGGGTTCGTACGAGCGCTCTCGCTCGACGAAGTTCCCGGTGGAAGACCTTGTGGGCTACGTGTGGCAGATGACGGATCAGTTTTGCGACTCGCACACGTGTGACATTCTCCTTCGAGGAGGAAGCAGCTACCACCCGATCTCGGCCACACACAGCGACCCGAACTGGTACTTCCCGCAAGCTCTGGACGCCCAGCACCACAACCGCTTCCTCATGATCAGCGAAGGTTACGACCGCTCTCCTATGGTGGGTTTCCGCTGTGCGAAGAGCCTCACTCCATCTCGCGAGTTTGATGTTGTTGAAGGAAAAGCTTAAAGCATCAGGAGAATTTTTGTGAGATGGCAGCAATATCTGAACAGGAGGCTCGAAGCTTATCATGTTTTCGCTGCTTAGTCGGCGGGACTCTTCGTAAAAGCCAATGAATCGTGCTTCGGGTCAAAACGTCAAAATTGCTAGTTTCCGTGGACTACATGAACAACTCTGAAGACTAGATGAAGGATTACTTCGAAGTAGTAGCGGCACAACGCCATAATTCCCTTCAGCAGACCTTGGTCTCCAAGCCTTGGAGTCCAAGGTGGATATGCGAGTACAACACAGGCTGAGTGTCGACTCTACTCAGCTTCATTCGAATAATGGAGTGGGTGGCTCAACCACTACATGTGTTATGTGTAACACCATAGCGTGTCAGCACAAGTGAAAAATAGTGAAGCGACTGCACACCGAGATGTACTTTTACAGTGCTCGAGTCTATTAAGATAGGAGATGCACCTGTCTCGTTAACAAAACGGCACAGTACATGTAGCTGATACGGAAGCACTGCGAGCCAGTACTTTAAATCGGAGTCCACTTTACCAGACGCCAAATGATGTGATGTGAAAGCAGTTGTCGATTTGCTGGGGTTGTGGGGCCTACCTCAAACCCATTCCTCAATTCCGCACGCTCACTCGGCTCCGGCAGCACGAGCATCGTCCTCCTCGAGACAGCACAGCTCGCATGAATCCTGTTCTAACGCTAGAAGATGATGCCGACTCTCGTGCCGTCAAGAAGCGCCGTCACTCCAGCAAAGAGCTTGGCCTCGTGCCCGCAGTGACTAATACATGTACTCGCCGAGCTCGTGACTCGAACACAGCGAAGGTTTCGACCACACAGAAGATTCGGATGCTGAGGGCGCAGGTGGCGTCCATGGAGGGGGAGCTCGAACGCCTTCAGCTCAAGTGGGCCAACCACATACACGACAACCGCAGCCTCGTCGCGGCACAACGCTGCGTTGCTGAGAAGCACGCAGCAAACCAGAGCGACACCGCGCACCGGAATCTCCACACGATCCTTCGCCAGCAGCAGATTCTGTTTGCCACGCTTCAGACTGCGATGCTTCACGCTCCTCTGTGTTCCAGCGGTGGGGATCTGTTCGAGGCCCTGCACTTCAGCACGCAGCTAGGTCCGGACGAGGGCGAGCGTGAAAAGAGGCTCAGGGCCCACAACGAGCGAGCTCTTGCGACGCTGCCGTCGATCGTGAAGGAGGCGTCGCAAGTGGCCATCAGTAAACTGCAGGGACTCCAGACCGAGGACAAGCCCGTGCTGCCGCTGTCACAGATCGACGTCACCGGCCGCGGGGACTGCACGCTCATCTCAAGCGTCTTCGTGTCGGACATCCCGCATACGTCGCTAGAAGTGGTGTACGCTGCCGTGCTGGGGTACTTCGACTCGATTCCGGCGGTGATGAAGCGGCACTTCGGCATCGACGCCAAGCACAGGAAAATCAACGACAAGGAGTCGCCTGTGCACTACCAGCGCTCAAGTTTTACGGGCCCCGGCGCGTCGTGGACCGAGAACAACGTCGTGTGCTCGGAGCTCACGTCGTCTCATGGCATCGTTCACATCGACGCTGTGGTCGATGACCCCTTGTACCCTGTGTCCCCCATGGCGTCGTCGCGTTATGGTATCTGCTGCCTCACCATTTCGCCTAAGAAGGACCCGTTGACGGACGAGAGCTTGTCCGTGACGTTGCGGTGGGTTGTCGTGTACCGCTACAACATGCTGCCGGATGATCCTGCGGTCAAGGAGGACCTGGAGGCGATTCGGCCGATCTTGAACGGCGACTTGATCACTGCTTCAGTCTGCAACTACATCCGGGACCTGCAGCGCGGGCAAAGACAGATTTCGTATAGGAAAAGTTGGAACCTACCGGACGGAAATGTACACGATCAAGTCGAGTAAAATGACGCTAGGGGAATGAAATCTTGTAGAGTATCCATCGTTCTTCTTGCATCCAGCACCACGTTCATGAAGATATCTCGGTCTTCAATTGTAAACGGCATTGCCAAACAACATACTTTTCGCGCAGTAGAATCGACCTTCTGCTTCTGTCTACTCTGTAGACCTTTGGCAACATTCAAGCACTAAACATTGCTGCTCGACTTGCACCCTTCTGGTACCTGCCATGGCTTCCTCCAGCAGAGAATTGAGGCGAAAGTGTCAGCTGAAGGTTTCGAAGCCGCAGAATTTATTTTCGCGGCGACGTGGTAGATAGCATCAGCTAACGTCGTTTCTAGAAGCACCAGATGCCTATTGGTTGCTGCTTGAGCTCGATCGTCGTCCAGCCGCTCGAAGAACTTGTCTCCTCGTAACTCGTCGAGCTCTCGGTTCTCTTGAGGAGTCCAACGGCGCTGTGTTGCCTTCCTGCGTTAATATTAACCTGCAACTGCTCAGCTCCCTAAGTTTCTTCGAAAGTCGTCACTCGAGAGTATAGCGCACACCGGAGGACTTCACGATACTCACGAAAACTTCGCCTTCTGAAGGCCTTCACACATACCATCTCTGCGACGTCTACAAAGTGATTCGGCATCGCTGAAGCTGTGCGCCTCTTTGCAGCTTTTGTCTGGACCTCCGTGTGGGCACAAACAATTTCCAGCTCGAGTTGATCATCCAGTGGGGTCTCATCTCTGATAAAAAAAAATCAACAGCGAGGAAAAGGTTCCCTCGGAATGGGGTGTCTCCTCTCGCAGTTCAAGTTGCAACGCTTTCCTTTGTCTTTGCTTGACGTGCTCTCTAAGGCCCCACAGCGATTGTGTTCTTTGATTCAGAAAACGTTGAACACTAGTTCCATTCTGCATGGTTCGGTTTCTCTTTTCGTACCCTAGGTTTGCAGTGTGAAGGCTGCTTCCTTTGGGGTATGTGGAAAAAGAAACTTGAGCACGTTGACACTCAGAATCAACTCTTGCAAAGTCGAAAATGTCACCCCATTGCTTTCAGCGTCGCCAGAATTTGCATCTCCTTGCAACGCAACGAACCACCCGCCGCTCTCTGGCTGCCACGTTACCGGCACAAATTGCACGTACTGATCGTCGCGCACGTACGCGATCACGAGGCAGCGCAAACGAGTCTCGCTGAAGCGCAGCAAAAATGTTCCAGGTGGCGCGCGCTCGAGCATACTTACGCACGCACCCTTGGACAAAAATCCATGAAGCAGACGCGGTTCCGTGTGCGGCCACAGAGTTGCGTACAAAATGCACTCAACAAGCGGGCGAAACCACGACCAGAAGGCTGCGAACATGCGCAGGCTCACTGCACCGCCGCGCTGGGCCGGCGCAGCACTCCCATGACCCCAAATAAGTGAGCTTTTGCTCAAAAAGTCGATGCTGCGGGTAGACAACGGGCGTTTGGCGGCATCTCCTTTAAGCTTCGTCGCGAAGAAACAGCTCACTTGAGGCGCGACCCAATCCAGGGGAATGTCCTTCAATTCCTGCAATTGACGGACCACTGCAGCAGAGTAGCCGTCCTTTAATCCGCCTTCGAGATTCAGATGATCAGGCAGCGTTGCATTGATGACCACGGCCCGTGCCCATACCAAACTTCCACCCTCGCTTTGGATGATCGGTCTCACG
This sequence comes from Phytophthora pluvialis, assembly GCA_001314425.1. Lineage (NCBI taxonomy): Eukaryota > Oomycota > Peronosporomycetes > Peronosporales > Peronosporaceae > Phytophthora > Phytophthora pluvialis. The sequence goes on from LGTU01000146.1 coordinate 10,941, forward strand.
TGATCAGCCACCTTCAGTAGGCACAACTGCTGGAGCGACGTTGTTGGGGATGTGATTGAGCCAGTCAGACTAGGCTCACTTCGCGATGATATCAGCGGGTGGGTATTCGATGACCTTTGACGTTCATAGTCGGTGGTGCTCATTTGTTGGCCCACAGACATGTCCAGCGATGACTTGGCAGTGAAAATATCCGACTGGGAAGCAACAGCCTTCATCCGGCGTGACGCAGCCTCACGTGCGTTTGCTCCGTGCACTCGATGCTGATATTCCACCCCTTCCTCGATAGACGATGAAATACAATGGTGGTTGTGATGGTGGTGGTGCTCATGCGAGTGCGAGTAACACCCGTCCACGGAGTTTGCCTTTGTTAGTCTCAGCATTTCCTGTTCGTGTCGCTGCTGATGCGAATCCGAGCCGCAATTTAATGCCGTGGCGTCAAGTTTGCTCACACAAAGTCCCGTATTCACGGACGGGATGATGTAGCTCAAAAACTCATGCTGGTCCAGCTCCATATCTTTATTCTCCAAAAACTGTGAAACCTGAGCCGCAGAAGGATAGGCAGGAAAGCATTAGTCGACATTGTAGAGCAGCATGAACAAGGTATCAAAGCCACCTAACGTACCGCGCAAATAGTTCGCGGGTGTCCTCGCAAGCTCTTGATAATGGGATGCTCCCCAAATGCCTCAAGATCAGTGCTGCCGCCCATTTCATGAGCTTTGATTTTCCTTGGCGCACGAAGAGTGAACAGCAGCGCCGCATCAGCCGGTGGGAGCGGGCCCACCGGGACGATCTTTTCACCCACGCCGTCCATCGCGCCAAACTTTCCGTCACCAGTCAACAACAACGCCAGCGAGTTGACACGACGCAATAGCATCGCGACAATTGCGCGAAACCTTGGATTTTGCCGCTGGGCTCGATTGCAGCCGTCCAAGATCAACAGGAAACTGCTTCCGTCTCCGTGGTTTTCAGTCTCACAGCGCTGTCGAGCTTGCTCCGCAAGCCCATCCAGCGATGTCGCTTGAAGCCCCAAGCACTTTGCAAACCTGCCTACCAGTGCTGACGGTTCGAGTTCAGCATGCTGCTTACACACGTCGCCACTTGTATCCTCCCCGTCGTTCCCCGTATTCAATCGCAGATAGAATATGTGGCTGAACACTCGGCGTTCCGTGGCGTACTGCGCGCACTGTAGAGCCACCTCCGTCTTGCCCATTCCCCGTTCACCGGTGATACTCACAAGTCTGGCTCCTTCCACCAGCGACTTATACACGTGATGCACCTCGAGCGACCTGCCGACAAACACCTCCGCAACTGCATCGCACTCGTTCGCCGTGGCTTTCGCGCCTCTCCTTCCGCCCATATCTGTCTCGACACAGTCGCCCACTGGTACATCTCGAAACGGGGCGTCGCTATGGTCTCCGTCTCCCAGCAACTTGAACTCCGACGGCCTTCCGGCCGCGCTCCCGGTACTAGCAACGGCGATATCCGCTTGCACGCGTCCAATCTGGAAACTTTTTGCAACCGAGTGGCCCGCGAACAGCGCCGTGTAAAAGGCTTTGGCGAACTCCATGGCTTTGCGGTCCAGCACCTTCTCCTCCTTGGACACCACGACGACGTGCGGCACCCCGGCGCTCACGAAGGCTTGAGCGACGCTCTCCGAGTGGCACGCACTCACGAACACCAGCTGCAGAGGGACGTTAGGCTTCGCGTGTACCGGGGGCGGCGACAAGGCCACCCAGCCCCTCTCCACGCGGCGACTGGTGATGGCAAGCCCCGACGTGGCGTCGTCACTGCTGCTGGAACTGGAGGAGATGGAAGAGCTCGAGCTCTCGCTGCTGCTGTTGCGACTGGGTCCCGCCTTCTTCCGTCGCCGGTGCCGGCGTCTCGGCCTCTCGGCGCCCCCCGCCAGCAGCAGGTCCTGCAGCTCCTGCTGCGACACGAACTGCGCCTCGCCCTTGCGCGTCTCGAAGATCACTTGGCCCGGGACGCCGTGGCCCGAGAAGTGCAGCGCGCGACACCCGAACGACAGAACTTTGCGGAACGCGTGCAAGTCGGCGACCTCCGAGTGCCACGCGAGCCGCCGACCGGATTCTCGCAAGGTCTCGAGCAGCAGCCGCCGCTCCGCCTTGACGTCGATGAGCTCCACGGCCTCCAGGCCGCTGGACGAACCGTTGGCGCCCGCGTGCGGACTGAGGCTGCGCCAGTTGGCGCCCGAGCGGCGCCGCACCACGAGCGGCGACGAGTGCAAGTGCGCGAAGATTGGCGGCGACATGCAGCACCCAGCTGGGGGAATGCGTCTGGGCTAAAAAGCGCGCAAACATGAAAACCCAGACTGGATTCTGGGTTTCAAGATGAGCACCCAGATGGCAATCTGAGGCATATCCGCGCTTCATGTTATGAACTCGCAAATACCGCTCCTGGGTCCCAACATAACGCGGAAGCTTCGCAGAGCTTGGAGCCCGTTGCCTGGAAGTAGTCGCCCGCACGATTTCAAACCCTCGTGGGACGCTGTTAGCAAATGCCGTTAGCAGACGAGCAAGTGGCCACGGTCGCTATTTATACCTGGGCCATTGTTACATGCACAGTGCCAGTAAGGTTTTAGATGCCGTAGTTGCCAAAGAAGGTTTTCACAGTACATCTTACCAGAGGTCGTTAAATGAAGGCAAAGTGTCACACGCCATAATCAGGTGAATCAACCTACTACATGTATACGGGGTTCGGGGCATGCGCTCCCTGTTGTTGGCGCTAGCATGGCAGCAAGGTTGTTGCCAACAACTCCACAGCCAGCCTAGGAAGGCGTCACGCCGCGCAGAGAGCTCGGTCCTCGGGTCGCGCTGATAATGCAGCGTTACGTCGTCAGTACAACCTTTGCTATCCGATACGCACACATGATGATATGCGAGCCATTTGCTAGTCATATGGACCTGTCAAACTGTTCCCCCTTGCAAACCCAGTGTATTCGATAGCGCAGGGTTTCTGTCCAAAAGTTGCCACCTGACCGCGACACTGCGAGCGAAATGCACGACATAGAGAGAATCAAGGCACTCCGACAAGCGCCGAGCTCAACGCAGGTCTCAACCTACTGAGCGCAAGTGCAATTCTGTCGCAGAGCTGGCGCCGCACGCAATCGGTGCAGGAAGTGGACACGGTCGCCGGCGACTTATCGGCACGTGACTTTCCATCCGACCGAGACTCGCGACAATGACGACGTCGTCCAGTGCCGTGGCCAAAGTGCCCATGCGGCGGGGCCAGTCGACGTGGAGGCGCTCGCGCCGCCTCGTGAGCAGCGCCAGCAACTCGAACGCCGTGGACATGGAGAACTACCAGGGCACCATCTACTTCGCCGACATCGTGATGGACGGCTCCTCGTTCGTGGTGCAGGTGGACACGGGCTCGTCCGACCTGTGGATCTCGTGCTACTACCTCAGCGGCTCCACGTGCAAGTCCTCGTGCCCGTCCGACGCCAGCACCATCTCGTACGGCTCGGGCGACGTGTGCGTGGAAGGCTCGTCGGCCGACATCAAGTTCGGCAACGTGGCCGTCTCGAATTACGTCGTGGGGGTGGCGCAGGGCTCCAACGTGAACCCCAGCAGCTCCAGCTCGCTGCTTGCGGGGGACGCCGAGGGGCTCTTCGGACTGGCGTACGACTCGCTGGCCACGCTGCCGTCCCCCGGCGGACAGTTCGTTGACTACGTCACGAGCTTCTCCATGTACTTGACGCAAACGGACAATGCGGACGGCAGCTTCTTGCTGCTCAATGGAGTGGACGACGCGCTCATCTCGGCGAACGGCCTGGCGCCGTACACTGTCGCGCTCAAGTCGTCCACGCCGACGCACTGGACGATCGGCATGACGGCGCTGCAGATCGGCAACAGCACGGCCGTGTTCCCGTGCTCCACCGCGAGCGGCGGGAGTTGCGACAGTATTGTGGATTCGGGAACGTCACTGCTGGCCATGCCCAGCTCGGTGTACTCGGACTTCGTGAGTACGTATTTGTCGAGCTGCCAGCAGTACTCGTCTGGCTCGGAGATTTACATGTGCTCCAGCGACGTCGAGTTGCCGCGGTTGGCACTGACATTCGGTGACGTGACGTTCTACCTGGAGAAGGAGGACTACATCATCGACCTGGGCGGCAACATGGTCGTCGTGGAAGTCCAAGCGACGTCGAGCACCAGTAGCTCGTACGCCAACACGTGGATCATCGGCGAGACGTTCTTGAAGGTCTTCTACACGGGCTACAACGTCAACGAGTCCGTGACATTCTACTGCGTCGAGAACAGCACGTGCACACCCGGTGCGCAGGCAGTGTCCTTGCCGGCTTCATCTGACTCCTCTGGCGACAACACTGGCGGCAACGGCTTCGGCGGAAACAGCGACGGTGGCACTTCGGGCACTACGTTGAGCGGCGACGACAAGAGCCACCTCGCGACCATCCTTGCCATCGTGCTAGGCGTGCTCGCCTTCTTCTTCATTATCGCAGTCGTATCATATCTGTTCCGCTGCATGTGCAGACGCAAACGCGCGTCTCGACACGAGCAATCGCTGCAGCCAGTGTTGGTCGTACCTGGCGGCTACTACCAGCCGCAGCCTGCCATCCAGCCTTCCCAAGGATATTACGCCCAGCACTAAGACGCCAGCATTCTAGGCCAACAAGTACCATGCCGTTTTGACACCTATAAAGTAGCTCCAGCTTACTACTACTACTACTACACGTAACGAACAAGGGACCGCCTGAGGATATGTACGTATGCGTATCGATACAGCTTCATATATATTTCTCTCAATTTCGTTAGCAGGCTGCCTCCTAGTCGCTGATCTGCAGTACTTCGGACAGGCAAATGTCCAGCAGATAGGCCGTGAGGCCCCAAATAACGTGCGGCCCACCCGTGAAGACCGGAGTGGCGTTGCTGTGGCGAACCCAGTTGTCCTGGTTCATGAGGTCGCGCAGCGGCACGGTGAAGAGAGACTCGACCTCGTCTTCGTTGATGGCTACGGTCCGGTCGCTCATCTCGCCGATGAAGCCCACAACAGGCGTCACGGCAATGCCTGTGATAGAGGTGACGCTGGACCAGTCGCAGCGTAGTACACCCAGAACGTCCACGCCCTCGGGGGCTAGTCCAACCTCTTCATTCATCTCACGCAGACACGTGCCTTCAATGCAAGAGTCGTTGGGGTCCACCATACCACCGGGGAAGCAAACCTCGCCCTTGTGCTTGCCAACGGTGAGCGACCGCAACGTGAAGAGCACGGAAGGCTCGCCCTCGAACGTGCACAGCGGAACGACCACAGCCGCGCGTGCTGAATACGCCTTGGTGATCTGGCGAGGCAGTCGACTCAACCGCTTGCGGATGCGCTCGAGGTGGCGCTGGCCAAATGCGCTGGCGAGCGGGGTTTGCCTCTGTGCGTTCATGTCGAGCTGAGTAAAGTCTGCAGGAACGAAATAAAGCACACAAGCTGATTAGGTCGTGCTTCTTCGAAGTGCACACAAATACGCAGTAAAGAAACTGAACGATTTGCGTACCGTGGTATGGCTTGAGCACCGCTTCCAGCTCGTCCAGCTTGCCCTCGCTCAGCAGCTCGGCGCACACCCACAGTGTGTACTCTCGGTCCTGGTAGGCGGCAGCGAGCGCCGGCGCCGTGTAGTTGTTCACCAGGAAGCTGGCGTCCATCCTGGGCTTCTCGAACTCGCGCGAGAAGGAGCTCGTGTCCTTGACTTCCTGCTGCTCCTGGTGGTGCTGGTGGCCGTGCTCCTGGTCACTCGTTGCCCATCCCGTTTCGGCGTCCTCTCCCTCCGTGGCCGCGCCGTGCTGGCTGCTGCTGTGGTAGTACAGGGAGTGCTGGTGGCTGTCGTTCGCGTGCTTGGACAGCTGCGTGTCGTTCTCGCTCTCGCGGAGGAGCGAGGCCGTGGCGAGCGCGCGACGCGGCCCCATCGAGGGGCGCGGGCGCAGCCGCACGGCGCGGCTCGAGGCCTCCATGAGCGTGCATCCGACTCGGCGCATGGTTCGGGGCTGGTGCTTGGTGCAGCGCTTGGCAATTAGTCAACTGGACGGCAGCGCGTGTCCAAAGAAAGCGACTGGGGCGTTTCGCTCGTGCGCTCTGTTGGCGATCGTTTGCGACTGGGATTTGCCGCTGCAGATTCGCAGACGAACACCTTCGTGCCTTCCTTCCGACGAGTCTTTGGTGCAGTGCGTGGCTGCAGTGATCGACCAAGGCATACAATGCGCAAGATGAACGTGTCGGAAAGACCGCTCCATGTGCGGTCTGCCACACCAGTCCAGACAGGACTTCGAGCCTGGAAACGCGGACACGCGCGGGACTGGATCCTGCAGGCTTGATTGCACGGCGCGCCTGACGGCCCGTCAGTGACAGCGTAGCGTCCGCGGCCAAACTTCAGCTTCCAGTTCCAGCTGTTGGCTCGAGTGCGCCGTGTCTCAAGCGAGCTGAAGATGTGCCAGGCTTCAGTGTCCGCGACGGCAGAGATTCGGGGTTTGGCCTCGCGACGAGGATGGCGGCGCCGGATGGGCTTGCTGCGATGGCAGGATGGCGGCGATATGCAATGGCGAAGTACATGTAACGGTTCGTAAGGACCGCCGGCATCTGCGCAGACTGCACATACTTCGCCATCGCGGCGGGCCCATCCACCATCAGCGTCGTCATCGCGCTATATCACGGGTTCCTTCTCGCGCTGACTCGCCACAGTCACTGGCCGCGAATCACTCAGTACCAACTCGCAGCTTCCTGAGGTAACAGTATCTCAGGATCGTTTGGATCTGTGGACGAACGGGTTCAGCTTCACACAGTATTGACATAATCCGATGTGGCCACACAGTTGTGTCAGCCACCCCAGTAGCCTTCCATCCATCATAGTTTGCAACCTCGAAAATAGCCTGGAGCAATTCCACAAGTGGCTCGCTTCCCCTCATGCAGCAGCCCGCCGCAGCCTCCAGCGTGGACGCCGTCGACGCCGACCGCAAGGCCAAGCTCCTCGCCTTACTCGACCGTGCGCGCGTGAACCGCGGCCTGCAGCCAGAGCACAGCGGTGACGCGCCAGTTGCGATGGACGCCCAGCCTCCGCCCATCAAAACCGAGCTTTGTACTGATATAAAAAACGCTCAAAGCAGTACTCCGCGCTCTCAAGAGCAGCAGGCGCCCAAGTGCACGTGCGGCCACAGCCACCAGTCGCCCCCAGCGTCGGCGTCCAACTTGCACGCCCCAGAGCGGAGAGGACGAGGCTCAAACGGCAGCCCAAGCATCCATTTCGAGCCCTCTGGAGCAATTTTTACACCAATCCAGACTCCTGGGGACAACGAGAGACAGAGGGAGGACGTGGCCATGCACGCGGAGCTCAGTGTTGCTGCTCCGAGCTCGACACCAAAGCCTCGCTTTGCGGACTTGACGGGCGGCAGCAGAGAGAAGACGCCGAGACTGCAACAGCTTAAACCGCTCGACGAGCCGAGAAAAAACACGCACCAGCCGCAGCCGGAACCACATGAGGAGAAGCCCCACGCAGTGGAACGGGAGCTTCCGCCACGAGCGCAACCGAAACAGCTCTGGAAGAACGCGCCATGTGCTAATACATCGGTCACGCTCAAGAGACTAGAGCTCCTCACACCAGACGAGTACGAAGACTCGGAGCTCCACGGAGACTTCCAGCACATGCTACATATTTTAATCCCATCCAACGCCACTACCTCGCTTCTGGAACGCCGTGGCCAGCCGATCCAGAGCATCAGCCAGCAAGCAGACTGCACACTGTCCATTCGCGAGCCAGAGGCCTCCCCATTCAAAGACGATCGCCTGCTCCGCATTTGCGGAAAAGCCAAGGGCATCAGCTTAGCTCAGCGGCTTGTCATTGCGTACATCCGGGCGTACCGAGCGGAGAAAGAGGACCCCAACTATATGGATCTGTCGGAGGAGACTCCACCGGTCGCACTACCTGCCACTTCCATCACTAAAGCCATGAGCGTCGCTGTCTCCTCCGGAAAGAAGCATGAGCTGGAGATTACGAGTCCGTTTAACTGGATGGTCCAGCGCGACGAAGTAGGAAAAATGATGGGCCGGCAGGGAAGTATTCTTGCAGCTATCCGCCGCGACACCGGAGCCTCAATCCATATCGATGTGGACGTAGTTCCTGGTACCACCGAGCGTAGGGTGATTTTGGGCGGGTCTGTGGACTCTATCGCTGCAGCGATTGAGGAGATTAAAAGCAAGTCTGGCGGCCGTCCTGAAGTGTCAGCAAGCGCGGCGAGGGGTAGACTTGGGCAGTATTTCGCCATCCCGTATCATGCCGCAGGTTACCTCATCGGCCCTCAGGGCTCCACAGTCAAAAGTATCACTGAGCACACAGGTGCACGCCTACAAATTCCATCGGCAGAGGACCTGCCGCTGGGGAGTATAAACCGAATTCTCCACATGCAAGGCACCCCCAAGCAAGCTGAACATGCCCGACGGGTTGTTGGCGCAAAGCTCCGAGACTACCTGGCCGCTCCAAAGTGCTCACGAACGTTGAGTCCTGCCTCAACTGGTCGTAAGGGCGACAAAGTGACTATTAAGGTGCTCCTGCCCTCTCGAATCTGTGGCTTTATGCTAGACCAGCGGGGTAAGCTAATCCAGGAGATCTCAGACAAATCTGGGGCCTACACCTACTTCTTGGCCCCACATGACGACGAAAATCGGGTTTGCGTTTTCACAGGTGACATGAGCTCTGTGCTTCGCGCGCAACGCCTGGTGTTGCAGGTAATTGCAGGAGATGCCATTTCCTCGAAGCGGGTCGCTCCCCCACGAAAGCGGAAGCGCTCGCAACGAGAGGAAGAAGTGGTGGAATACGTTGGTGTGGCGGAGGGAGACGAGTACATGGAAGAAGAAGAGCCCTACTGCGAGGGTCACGTTGAAGAGGACTACTACGATGACGAGTACGAAGAAGCCCAACTCGACGGCACACCGTACGTCGACAGCCACCACCCCGCCGCCCTCGACATGGCTGTGAAGAAGATGAAGACCATTATGAAGGTATGGATGAGGAGGTTGAGTACGAAGAGCGTCCACGCCAGCCAATACGCCGGCGACCTGTTGCGACTCGCCCACGCGAGTACATTGAAGATGAGTATGCCCACGATAACTATGATCACGATGAGTATTACGCACCTCGACCTCGACCTTCTAAGAGACCGGCGGTTGTGCGGCGGCAGCCTCTTACTACACGTCAGGACGAGTATTCCCAAGACTATGACGACGAGTATGCCTACGCAAACAGCGGTAGTGACGATGACTACGAGCAATCGCTAGTTGCCAGAAAGCAAGTGGTAAAGCGGCGAGCTATCGGCAGTCGCCTCGACAATCGACGGCCCCCCGTTGTATTTCCTGGCCGAAAGGTGCAGATGGTTACGCCGAGATCGAGCCCCAGTGAAAGCCGTCTTAGGACGAGCCCCACTGACCGACGTCGCGCCAATGGCAGCGGCAGTGTTCGCCCTAGCAGCCGTGGTGGAAGCATGAATGCCCGGCACAGCGTTCCTCGCGGTGGAAGAGGAAATGGACGTCCCAGCGCTAGTCGAGGTCGTAGCAATTCCAGCAAACGTCGTCGACAGTGAAGCAGTGGGCAATCATGTGGCAAAAGAATGACTCCAACACGAGGCAGATACGTATCTGTAAACAACACAAGCGCTACTGTACGTGTTTTATCATCTACTTCGAAGCATTACCGCCGGACCAGAAGACCAGCCGCAGTGGCCGCCGTGGCACACGCAATGAAAGATAGACCCAAGTAAAGCGGCGATTTGGGCGGCGTCTCGGCGGCTTCCCTCCTAAGTTCATCAATGGGCAACTCGCGGGCTCGTGCGTACTCGACGTTACCAACAGTTGACCGGCGCGTTGGTCGGTTCCCTTCGCCTCCGTACAAGCGCACATCTGGACTATTAACTTCGCTCGCCCCGCTAATCACACAGTGGTCATTCACATGGCTTAGACGCGAGGGTGCGGACGGACGCTTGAGCATTGATGGCGCCCTGGAAGTGTCGACCCCCGTTTGCTGCTCGTTCCCGACTTCAACCACCCCAAGCTCGATCTCTGAAGGAACCGGAAACGCTTTAGGCTTCTCTACCAGCGGAGACGGAGCTGCTATTGGGCTTGCAGTCTCGCTTGCTGCACTGGAAGTAGCTGCTTTATCGACCCAATTCAACTCCAACGACATTTTTTGCCGCATTTTCCCGTCCCCAGATAAAAACTCCTCAGTCACTGTAGCAGCATCACTCTCGATGGCCTCAATCTCAAGCGGTGGCAGTTGAGAACGCGGCGTTGTGCTTGACTCGATCTCACTCCCGCTATCGCTGCTGGAGTTTGCGCCCGTCTTCGGCTCTCGGGTACCGAGCGCCAACACATCGGCAGCAGTCATGGCAGAATTTCCCGTGCACATGGTCTTGCGTCTCCTACCGCGAGCCCGGCTCCCGTCCGAGCTGGCCTCAGTTGAGTTTTGACGACGAAGGATCCTGTTTTCCAAACGTAGCGCTGCAAGCTCGTGCGTGGCGTCCTCCAGCAGCTGCTCCATGTCTTGGGTGTCTTTCTCGCGTGTTTCCGCCGCTATGTCACCATTGCCCCGCCCAGCCCTACTTCTTCGTCGACCCTGCTGCTGAGCAAGTGCGTTCTCGAGTTGCTTCTGCAGCTGCTCCAGCGTCTCGGTTACTCGCTTCGTCTCGGCCTGTGCACTCGCGGTTCGGTTCTCCGCGACCTGCAGCTGAGTCGCAGCACGCGCTTTGCTGTTGGCCAGCTTCGTTACAAGCTCTTCACGTGCCGCCAGACGCTCTCGAACGTCTTCGTTCTCGGCTTCCAGACGCCGCGCAGTACGGCGCAAGGTGTCTCGCACAGCTTGCACGCGTTCCAACTCCTGTGTTTGCTGCTCAAGCTGCGTCGTGACGAACTCAAGATCCTGCTGTGCGCGTGCAGTCTCAACGTGCTGCTCTTTGTTTCGCCGTTGCAGCTCTGTGATCTCCTCTGCGAGCTCTCGCTGCCGCTGCTGTTCACGTTCGCGAGCAAGTTCCAGCTCCAAGCATCGTCGTCTGAGCTCGTCAGCACGCTGCTCAAGCTGTGCCACCTCCACCTCGCGAGCAGCGCAACGTTCGCACGAGTCGGTTCTGCTGAAGCTTCCGGAGCGTGAGGTGAGCGATGGTCGTCGCTGGAGTTGTTGTAGCTGCTGCATATGACTAAGCGCGTTCTGTTGTCCCGAGGAGTCCCAGGCGCCGTACGGCGCATCGTAGCGCTGCAATTCCGTCTCGAGCGTCGCATTCTGATCACGAAGGTGCTGCGTTTCTCGCACCGACCGATCGCGATCGACTTGTGCAGCGTCTAGCTCGTCATGCAACGTGTCGATCTCCTCGCGTGCAGTGCTCAGCTCCTCCAACAACGCATTGCCGGCATTGGCAGCCAAGCGGAGATTGACCTGCTCGCTAGCAAGCTCCATCAGGACACGCGCCAGGTTCTCCTCGAGCATCCGCTCTCTCGCACTCGCAGCTTCCTCTTCCGCTTCCGGGTTGTTGCTGCGGTGCTTGCTGTCTCTAGTGCCTCCAGTCCACGCAACGCCATCGAGACCGGCCGCGTCACTGAGTCGGAAGTTGGAGCTGCGCCGACTGTCGTCGTCGTCCACGAGCAAGTCGACGATGAGCTGGCGCACGTGGTCGAGCGTGATGTCATCTCGGGTCTCGTGTTCGTCGTGTGCACCAACGTCGCTGGCCACGTCCTGTCGGTCGCCGCTCGCGAGGTGCATTCGGCTGCTTCGACTGCTGCTGCTCGTCGTAGGAGACGCCAGCGCCCACTGGTTGGGGCTCGTGCAGGCCATCCAGTCTCTTTTTCAGTGCTCGATCGGGACTTCTTAGTCAAACGGCCAACGCAGAGCGAGAAAACGGATGTGGGTCTTCAATTGCCGTCTTGGGCAAGGAGAATTACAGTCCGTTGCGACTTCTCTCTCGATGGTGGTAACGGAGCTCTTCGCGACGTGTACCGTGAAGATGGTACGAGTTGGTGTACCGGCTTTGCGGTACCGTCTGGCTTGCTAAATCTGGCGATGTGAAGGTGGCATGGAAGCTATCTCTCTCTCTCTCTTTCTCTGTCAAGTGACGACGTCGCAGTGTTGTGTGTGTCGAGGGCTGATTCAGACGGACGCACCTGCCATTCGGATCGATTTCGCGGGAACTGAAGTTGTCGTCGGGACGAGTCTGGCGTGACGTTTAAGTTGTAGACGAATGGCGCACCTGAGTAGGTGCTCGTTGTGCCTGTTGGAGTCTGGTCTCGTCAATCTAACAGTTCCGGTGCTGGATTGCAGGCGAAAAACATGGAGACACCACGCGACGACGGGGCGAGTTGATGCGAGAGCGGATGCAGCTGCTGGCTATTCGCACGGGCTACCCGGAGGCCTTGCAGCGCTCGCATCGCAGCTCGACAGCTTCTGCGAGAAGCTCCACGGCGGTTGTAGTCGCTAGCGAGTCGCTGGGGGCGGGCGGCGCCGGGGTTTCTAGTCGCGACAGCTCCTACCCGTGCCACCAGCAGCGCACACCCGAAGAAATGGCCGAATTCGTACGTCTCGGCGGCTTCTACTGCAGTTCCAAGCTTTGTATCGGGTCTAATCTTCCCACTTTGATACTGACAGAGTCGACAGTGTGAACAACGAGTGGCGCTTACAAGGGATAAGGAGATTCAAGTGCAACGACAAGCACAGGCTCTCCAGCAGGAGCGTCAAACGCGCAGTCAACTTGCGGGTGAAGCAGCACCAGCTCAGGCGGCTCAGAGACTGCGTGAACGGCGAGAGAAGCATCGCCGCGTTGCGGAAGCTGAGCTGGAGGCTCTAGTTGACCAGCAAGAGTCTTCCCTCGAGGCAATGAACATCGCCCGGATGCTGTCTCCTCGGTTCCAAGAGCGCATGGCATTCGCACCCGCTGTCGCGAAATATTCCGCGGAAGATGAACGCGTCAAGCAGCTACTTTCCTCTACGCGCATAGGTTCCTACTACCAGTGAATGTACTTCATTAAATATCGATCAGCCGATGTTGTGTGGAGAGCGAACTACATTAGTGGGTTGGCTTAGAAAAGTCCGCGTAGACTGCTTTTGTTTTTCGCTAGAGCGTTGCCGTACTTGGTGTGCATGGTATGACGGCGGTGCTTGTCTGTAGCGGGTTCACGAGGCTCAATCTTGAGCGGATAATAATCCAGCTCCATCTGCGTGGAGAATTGACCAGCTACGTACAAGTTGTATCGCTCGTGATCCTTTCCTGGGCTCTGTTGCCGGTGCTGCTCTTCCCACTTCTGAGCTAGGGCGTGGATCTTGCAGGTCGTGGCTGGTCCATTTCGAGGAGCAAGCTGCTTCTGGTACTTCCGTGATAGTTTCTGTGTCACGTGAAGAAGCTTCACCTGCAGCACATTTTCCTGCTGACGCAGCGCAATTCGCTCCTTCTCAGCCGAACTCAGTTCGCGTATAGGTGGAGGTGTTCTTGTGTGTGGCTTCGGGTCTTCTCTTGGACTCGTCGATGAGCGTAGAACCAAGTCAAGTGCATCCTGCTCCACCTCCGCTCGATCATTTAAGCTTTTGACGTCTCGAGAGAGCTCAGGTGCGGAAATGGACGAGCTTAGCGTGTACTCGTCGAGATCGGAGGTTCGGAGCAATCTTCCTGCAACCAACCGACGTTGCACCGGTGTCCCATGCACAAACTTGTCCGTAGGTTTGCCACTTTTCTCACTCAATGGTGCCGGGTCCTTGACTAGTCCCAGCGTGTTCATATCGTGCACTCGCGGTCTGTCAGCCTGCAATTGAGTGTCGTAGTTAGTTTTTTTAGCGCAAATACACCAAAATTCCCCCAACGCACCTGCCGAGAACGCAGCGACTCGGCCATCTCGGCCTTGGCCAGTTGATACATCTCCCGACGGACTTTTGCAGGGATGCTTTGGTCATTCCATGCCGTGACCCCATCGGGCGAAGTGCGTGCTAGTAAATCCAAAGTCGACATGCCAACCGCACGAATTGAATTGCTTTTCTGCCCGGTCCGAGCGACGAGAAATAATCCCAACACGCGACTAGGATAGACAAGCGGTAACACTCAGACCACCAAGCGTACACGAAGCTGCGTCTGAGTTAGAAGACGTCCTGGTTTGCTATATAAAGCGCTGTCCTGGTACCAGATCGTGATGGTTCCTCGCCGGTCAAGTGGCAAACGACCTGAAGACGAAGTCATGTACGCGTCTTGACGTCGCCGTTTTGCCATAATCGAAATCTCCAGCGCTCAACTCAACTCAAGCCAAAGCAACCGCAGCCATGATCCGACCGGTGTCGCCCCAGCAGGTGCAGCGTGGGGGGCAATCTCAGCTTCGCATCCAAGCACTTTTGCCTCCGTCGTCGCCAGTGAAGCAGTCGTCCACGACTTTCCCCAAGTCACCGATCAAGAAACACCTCCAGAACGCGACGGTCTCCGTTGCATCGTACCAGGAGATGGATCGTGCTTCGGCCTCTCCGCTTCATGGTCCGCTGAAAGCCAAGCTGCGTGCTTCAGTTCTTCAGGCGGTGCTGCAGTTGCTGGATCAGGACATGAACGCTCTGGCTGGAGCTCACGAGGTGCTTCAGGCAGCAGCAGCGCTCCCGCTGGCTGAGCCGAGTGTGCAGCGTGCATGCGTGCGAGCTCTACGTGGCCTTGAATCCGCCGGCCCAATGTCGATGCCGCCGTCCTTCGCTGGTTCCTTGTCGAACTCGAGCTGGGACGCGTACGAGGCAGCAATTCCACCGCCGAGACCGCGAAAGCAAGCGACGAAAGCTGCACGGAGCAATGGGCGCGCCAATTGTTTGACGGCGAACTCGCTGCACCACTGCAAGGAGTTCCTGCTTGCCTGTGCCAACGAGATCCACGAGCTTGAAGACGTCCGGCCGGTGAACTTCGACTACGCAGAGTCTTTGTCCAATCTTTCGCAGTCGCAGCCCTGCAGCGCAGCGAACTTCGACTACGCTTCAACGGTGCAGGAGTCTTCGGACGCCTCCATTGCTAGTGACGCCAGCAGCGATGACGACGACACTCGTGCTGACCAGGGCTCGCAGTTCTCCGAAGTGCTTCACCGAGCCGAGTACTTGAGCGACGTCGACAGCGACGACGACGTTGAAGCATCAAGCCGCTCCATGTCAATGAGCGATCGAGTTGTCAGCCGCAAGGTGCTTCAAGCTCTGCACGAGCACGTTCAGTCGCAGCGCCGCCGTTCAAGTGCCCCCAGCCTTGCGGCGAAGTTCCGTGTCTTCGAGGCTCTGAAGCTCCAAGCGAGTCTCACGCGCAAGAGACTCGCCTTCCAGCGCCTCAAGATCGGTCTCCACCAGCGCAGTCCGACGGCGCCCAACGCTCTTGCGAAGCCTCGTTCGGCTCCAGAGCACGGCACGACGTTCCAGACGCTGCTGCTGCACCACTCGGACGCGCTGCTGCTGATCCTGGCACTTGTCTTCCTTGCCAACCTGCCTGCAAAGTACATCATGTAAACACACGAGGACAGCAAAGAAGAGTAAGGAGGTAGCAGGTGCTTGTGACGTCGGGAGGCCTCAACATAAATTACAATGGCGGCGTTTTAACACTCAGATCGGCAGCGCATAGCGCAGTCGCGAGGGTTCCTTCGCCTCGGCTGCTGCGAGCCTCCTCCACTCTCCTTCACCCTCTAACTCACCGCAGCCAAACGTTGCGTTACAAATTACCCGACGAGCGCATGAGGCCGCCACTCCTCTCGGCCAGGAACGTGCCGCTGGGCACCACAAAGTCCGTGAAGCGCCCAAAGCCCGAGCCCTGCGCGGCCAGCGCCACGTGCAGACACCGCAGCCACTCCTTCATCTCCCCTTCCGTGTACGCGCTGAGCAGGACGCGGCCGCGTTTGCCGCGGATGGCGAAGCGCCACATGGTGGCCTGCGAGCCGTCGAAGACCGAGTCGCGGGGCATGATCTCGATGCTCTTGGCGCTGCACTTGGCCAGGTCGATCTCGCCGCGCTTGCGGCCGTGCTCCTCCCGGAAGAACGTCATCTTGGTGCTCGTGAGCACCACGAAGCGCACCTTCCAGCCGCCGGCGCGCAGCCCGAAGCCCTGCTTGAACAGCAGCCCGGACTTGATGACGCCTCCGCGCGGCACGTTGGCCGCGCGTACCATGACGCTCTCCCGGGACAGCGTGAAGCCGTCCTCGTCCACGAGGAGCGTGCGCGGGAGCCGCGACGGGTCGCAGATGATCGTGTCGATGTCGTTGTCGTCGTCCTCGCTGTCCATGCGCTCGAGCAGCGGGATGGGCCCGGACGCGGGCATGGCCATGACGGCCAGCACCGACTCGGCGCGGTTCAGGCGGTTGCTGTGGCTCGCGTAGTTCTCCTTCTCCTCCTCCTCGTCCACGGTCGAGACCGCGCGCGTGTCGCGGCGGCGCACGGGCGACGGCGCGTAGGGCGAGCCGGTGTCCGAGCTGCCGGCGTCGCTGCCCTCGTACCAGTCGTCGTCGCTCGTGTCGGACGCGCGCCGCGCGGGGCTGCTGTCGCGGCCGATGGCGCGCAGCAGCTGCGCCTTGTACACGGCGTTCTGGTGCTGCTGCTGCGAGACGCGCAGCATGCGCGCCGGGCGGAAGGACAGCAGGCTCGGCCGCGGCAACAGCTCCTCGGTCTGCGGGTCCATCATGGCGGGCACCTCGGCGTCGTAGCTGTCGTAGCTGTAGCGGTCTCCTGCGCCTTGCCAGCTGGGCTCTAGTACCGCGCGCGAGGCGGCGGTGGACGGCGTGGACGGCTCTCGTCGCGGCGCCATGCTTTGGCTACTGGCGGGGGGTACTGGAGCTCTATATTGCCTGCTCTATTGCGGAGCTGCTCGCACTTAGTGCTGATCGTTTGATCAGGTTTTGAGGGTTGGTAATGAACTGAACACATGAGGGACGAGGGCGCGGAACCCTGGGGCAGATGATAGAGTGCGAGAACGAATGCGATGATTCGACGCGGGACATGAAAGCGTTTGTATGTGTACGGACCTGCGACGGTGGATTTCCTGGTAGAACGCATGCGACGGTCATGAAGTGGGATAGCTCATGCGCAGGTGGAACGGCCAGCAACACCAGCACGAGTTGACTGGCGAGACGCGCGGCAATGGAAGACTCGCATCGCAGACAAAAGCCCATAGTGTCCCTAAGCTAAAGGAGCGCGGCAGGCTTCCGCTTCGCCAGCGTGCGCGGCAGAACCATTTGCTCGTCCATTCCGCAGGCGGGAGAATCAATCGGCTGGAAAAAAGCCGCTGTGAGCAGCCGACAATCCACCTGGGCTGCTGGGCTAAGCGTGTCAATGGATTCCCAGCCCTGAGACTCTGGTGAGAGGCTCGGCCGGCTCCTGTGGCCACGGACGCCCCGAAACAGCTGAGCGAGTGGGCGGGCCCCGATATACAAAGAGAGGAGGTGGAAACCCCATTGTTCTAACGATCAATTGGTCAAGGTTTTCACTGTCGGGTCTGTCTAGGCCGTTCCAACCTTTTGTGCTTCCGTTTGGATCGTGAACCGACCGGAAAAAAAGCTTGTTTTTTTAAAAAACAAGCGGGAATCTCCGATTGTTGCGTCGCACACACGACCAGAGCAGAGAGCACCGCGCTTTCGTCGATTGCAGCGAATTGCGTTGGCCTCCTGCAGTCTATTCAGAAGGTTTCGGTGCGCGTCTGTCCTGTGCGCCACACCACATCCTTCATTTCATCCAATGAGTATCCGTCTCGCTATTGTGGCTAAACTTTACCAGGGCGACGAATGGAGGTGAGCTTCAAGAAGAAGAGCAAGCGCTCCGGCGCTGGGCGCAAGCGCTCTCGCCGGCCTCTGGACGACGCGGGAGACGCCTCATCCAACGACGCAGATGATGGCGTGGACGTGGAGCAGATCCAGCGCTCCATCGAGGAGCTGCGCGAGGACCAGAGGCTGCGCGACCAGGTGCTGAGGGGGGAAATGGCCCCCCACAAGCCCCAGACGGCCGGAAAGAAGCCGAAGAAGGTGGAGATTCCCGCTGACACGGCCCAGTACGGTCTGCACGACCCCAAGAAGGACGGATCCACCAATCAGAAGCTGCTGACGCTGCTGGACGGCCAGTTCACGGGCCAGAGCGCCACCACGGACAAGGACCAGCACGAGGAGCTCATGAACAAGTTTATCGAGGAGAGGCTGCAGAAGAAGAGGAAGACGGAGACGCAGCAGGGTTCGGCCAATGGGGACGGCGCAGCTGCAGCTCTGAAGACCGCAGAGGACAGGCTCTTCGAGCTGCCCGACCACTTGAACCCTGATGTCCCGAACAGTACCAAGCGGTATGACGAGGGGACGGAAGGCGGCATGTTGATGGGGAGTGCAGGGATAGCAGAGGTGGAACTGCCGGCGACGTACGCGGAACGGACGGAGAAGGCGACGAGGAGGGCGCTGGAGAAGAGTAAGTCCGGAGCGGCGAAGCTGGATGCCATCGGAGGGCTGGCGAGCTCGGCGGTGCCCGGCAACTTTAGCGCCGACTTTAATCGACATAGGACGGACTACGTCGCCGGGATGAAGAGTCTGAATAGAGGTGTGCGGAGGGGATGCTGTGCTTGACGTGGGTGGGGCAGGTTGGTCACGAATGTGCTGTTGATTTTGTTACGCTTGCAGATGAGCAACGTGAGCGGGGATTCCACCAAGGTGGGTTTAGTACCTCAGTAATTCTTGTCCGTGGCTCATCGCTGTCGCTTGAATCTGATCTCTTGTTTGACGTTGGCGAATGCAGTTGGCAAGAACCAGGCAAGCGACAACCGCGCTATGTCAAAGTTTCGCAAGGCTGAAAGTCGCAAGAGACGATAGAGCTGGACAACAGTCACAGCAAGGCACTGTTCAAGAACTTACCAATGTGTTGTGGTTGTATACATGTACTCAAAGCTTCTGAAACTCACGGTGTTAGTGCGCTGCCCCTTGCTAGCGTGCTTTGTTCGCTCAGTATCCCGTGTTCCTCATTGCTCCACTTGCTCTTGTGGAAATTACGGCGTCGAGAGTTTCGCTGGGGTACGCCCCTGAACGATGAGCGAGACACCAACTCACCATTTCGAGATGTCCGTGGGTCGCTGCCAACGTCACCCACGAATTAATCACCACTTCCAAATGATTGTTTAGTTATCCGTGGCTCGGCTCGTGCATCCTTCCTGAAGATTTTTGGGCTAGAACTTCAAAACGGCGAGGTGCTGAGATCTGTAGCAACGAGTGCAGCCACCTATCCTGCGCTGGGTCCATCGTAACAGCACCAACCCGTTTCAAGGCGTTGACTGGAAGATTCACATCGACTTTAGCCTTGCTTGCTTGGGTCTTGCGGGCAGATTCCCTGTGTGTCGAGCTGATGCTGTCACGAAATCTCTCAGCGTTAATACTAAACGTTTTCAATCGCTTTCAACTTCATCCTGTGTTGACGAATGGAGACTTTCGCGCGCTCACCTTGCTGGCAAAAACGTATCTGTAGCCATGTTCCACATGGCTACACTTTCTAAACCGTGTGTCCCACATAACCCCGCTTCAATGCCATACAATAGTGCCATGTCCCCGACTCTCAATTGAGGCAGCAATCCGGTGTCGCCACGTCACGAAGAGCTCCTCGGATCGAGGCCAAGACACGCGCAGCCTCGAGCACCGGAGCACACTCCGTTAAGAGCGCGCAGAGATGAGCTGGCTGTGGGGCAACGAGACGACGGAGCAGGCGCAATTCGTGGTGAGCGCGCTGCAGAGCGAGCTGGACGAGCGCGAGAGCAAGATCAAGGCGCTGGAGGCGGCGCTCAAGCGCGAGCAGCTGGACATGACGTCGCTGCTGGAGGACGAGGTGAAGGAGCTCGAGGCGCGGCGCAAGGCCATCGAGGGCGAGCTGGCGGGCGTGGACGCGCTCATCCGGGAGAAGCAGAAGCTCATCCAGAAGAGCAAGAGCGAGGCGCTCAAGAAGAAGAAGAAGAGGAACGGCAAGAAGGCCAAGACACCCGTGAGCTCGCCCAGAGCCACAGTGGAGGAGAAGCCAGAGGCTGCAGTTGCAGTTGCAGTTGAAGCTGCCAATGGCAAGCCCAAGGAGGCAACGCTGTCCCCCAAGGCCAAGAAGAAACAGCAGAAGAAGAAGAAGGCGGAGGCGAGGTGGGCAGTAGGACAAGTTGGGAGAGTGAGGAGTGAGTGAGTGCTCACTGTGGGCGGTTGTGGTCTGTAGTGCTGCTGCTGCTAGTGCAGATGCAGAGCCGACGGACGACTCGAGGGCGGTGCTGCCTATGGACAAGAACTTGAAGATGGTGGCCAAGGAGGAGCCCCATGTGGCCTTCATCATCCAGCGTAGCAATGTGAGTGCAGAGGCTGTGGTCCTGTGTCGCTGTAGAGGTGCTGATGGAGTGTTGGTGTTGTGTAGAACTCGAATACGGTGGTGTATGCTGGTTGCAAGTCGTCGGACGGCAAGTCGCTGGACCCGACGACACCGATCAAGGTGTACTGGATCATGTACGAGAAGGAAGGCAACCCGCGGGAGGACCTCAACATGATTGAGCGTAACACAGCGTACGGTGTGACGTCCAAGCCGTCGGATGTGCCTGGCGAATACTTGGCGTCGATCGCGTCACTGCGTGACCGCGATTGCTTCCTGCGTCTGGACAAGCACGGCAACGTGATGGCGCTGACGACCATCAATGGCAAGAAGGGCATGCTGCTGCGACGTGTGTTCGTCCAGATGACCACGAGCTGGGGCATCCCGACGGTGGACTACGTTGACATCTTCGGCGTGGATCCGAACACCTTTGAGTCTGTGTACGAGAAGAAGAAAAACAAGTAACTTCGAAGTACCTGTAGACGGAAGCGAGAGAGCCGAAACCCGAGTGGCAGTCGTGTATGTGTGAAAATGCAGTGCTTTTCTTTTTTTTGCTCATGCTACACGTCTAGCTAGTGGTGGTGGCGAGTCTAAATGGCACGGCGCATCATGACGAGGGCCGCGGCACCTAGAGTGGTGCCCAGCACGCCGCGCAGAACGTCCTCAGGCACATCCTGAGTGACGTACTTGGAGGTGACGTAGACGCCAGCAGCCAGCGAGCCCCCGATGCGGGCTGCGGTCGGCAAGTGAATCGACTTGGCACGCAGGTTGAAGACCGTCGACGACGCAGCCGTGGGCACCACGGACAGCAGCGACGTTCCGATGATCGTTGCTTGCGGCATGTCGCTCGCCGCCGTCAGGTAGGAAGTGATGAGGATACCTCCTCCCAGTCCGCAGAGGCCCGAGATGAATCCGGCAGCGGCGCCAGCGAACACGTACTTGGTGTTCACCATGGCGAAGCCCGCCCAGTCGGCCTTCACGCGCTCCATGTACTCCGCCGACACTGCAGCGGCCGTGTCCGCAACCGACGCGTGCTCCTCCCCTTCGCCTACCGACTTGCGCGTCTTCTCCAGGTCCTTCTGCTGCGGCACGAAGAACTGCAGGTCCAGTGGGTCCTGGCTGTCGCTCCACTTGGGCATGTACGCACTGTTCTTGAGGAAGATGAGCGGCGAGCACAGGAGCATCGCCGAGCCCACCACGAGCGACAGTTTCTTGCTCGTCAGTCGGTGCGCAGTGCGCACGCCGTACTTGGTGGCGATGATGGCCGGGATCGTCGTGGTCAGCGCCAACGGCACGTTGCAAGCCCCCGACTCGAGGTAATTCCACGCGCCGACACTTGCGGCAAGAGCCACCGCGCCCAGCGACGTGCCGTTAATGGCCTGCTGGGACAGTGACGTGAACTTGGCCATTGCCTACAGTTGAAGAGCATTGCGCAGCTCATGGTTATCATATCGACTTGGTTAAGTGCGGAAAACCCTAAACACACACACACACCGGAATGAGGATGATGCCACCGCCGACGCCCGTAAGAGCCGACACCACGCCAGCCACGCCGCCTACAGTTGCAGAGCAGTTGCCAGAGTGCAGTTAGACAGACATGGAGATAGATAGCAAGAGCGGATCCTTACCGGTGGCGACGCCGACACCGAGCGGCATGGCGGCGCTCACGCTGCGATCCTTGGGTGCAGAGCAGAGCACGCGGCGGCCGGGGAGACCAGTGCGCGGCGCATGACCGACCGCGCGGGCGCTAGAGCGGCGGAGCGTGCTGGCGAGCATCTTGAGGAGTGCAAATGGGTACATGCAAGTTGGGGGCAACAGTCGGTGTCAAACAAGAAGAAAGTATACAAAAGAAGGAGGTATTTGTTCTCAAAATTAAGTATAACCATCGAATGTATTTGGGACACACCTTTATGAAATATGTTATAGCAGGTAATATGATATAGAGAGGCTTTTGGGCAGTTACCCATCATTCCTGGTGACGTCGCCTCGTGACGCGCCTTCTCTTTCACAGACGCTATTGGCTGATATTCGCCACTCTCATGTTGCGTCGCCTGCTCTCGACGAAGGTGTCGAGGCCGCTCCAGCACGCCGAGAAGGCCGAGAACGGGGCCAAGACCGCGTCGTCACGGCAGGAAGCCACCGACAAAGCAGTAGAGAAGGCAGCAGCCAACTCGTGGAGCCACTTCGCGGCCTTCCGCAGCATGGACGACTACGTGGACGTCACGCTCATCCAGTACAACAAGGCGGAGGACGATGGAGACAGCGACACCAAGCCATAAAACGCCGTCAAACTCCATACCTGGAAGGCGCCAGAGCCGACCGATGCCCGCTTACAACTGCACTAGATACGTGTTTGCTGCTTTCTCTTCCAGAGACAGAATATAAAACCTCTTTCTTACCTACGCGGGGAGATTCCGTGCACTAAATGAGCATGACCATGGGGTCACCGCCGTCCTGGATGTACATGACCTTGTTCTGCTCCTCCAGATCCACCAAGACCTTCTCTAACTCGACGAGGGGCACTGCGTCGCCTCTGGAGCGACCGACGTTCAGCCGCGACAGGATGTCCGTCAGCTTGATGCTGTCGTTCTCGTCGTCCATGTTGGCGTCGCTGCCCATCTCCGACAGCACGACCAGGACGTCGTCGGCAAGAGTAGCAGTACTGTGGCAGCAATATAGAATTAGTACAAGTACAGCAGAGCAATAACGGGGCTGCTAGCTGACAGCGACCTACCTCCATGATGCACGATCCCGTTTCCTTGACTTGTCGGTAGACGTCTCCGGTGTCACCGGGGTCTCGATCTCTAGCTCTGCCATCGCCTTCTCCGTGTTCACCTCCGGCAGCTCCGGAGTCTCCTCTGGCCTTGTTGGTGCGGGCGTATCGTCGGCGTGAGCCTCGGATGCCTCGTGGTACAGCGCAAAGCTGATGAGCGAAATGGCCTTCTCTGCGTCCACCGCTTCGATCGTCTTGCTCAATCGGGTCTTGGCGTGCGCCGACGCGAGACGGATCAGCGTTTCCAAACTACGCGCCGTCACAGGAAGTGTCCGTGCGTTCTGTTGAGAGCGGAGCTCCGCGTACCCATCGGTGATCAGCTCGATCGCATTATCTGTCAGCACGGGCTGGTATCGCATCTTCGCGTAATAAATGTACTTCTTGAGGAAATCTAGCGTGAGGATGCCGTTGCCGCTGCCGGCGTACGAGGAAGACTGGTGCCCCCCGTGAAGCAACGGGTCGAACTTCTGGAAAATGGACTTTATGGCCTCGTCGGACCGGCCACCGCTGGTCTCGCTGAACAACGCCATATGGTCCGTGGAGCTCACCTCAAACGAGAGAGGCACACCCTCCTGGCCCGGGCGAGTGTACCGGTGCATGCGCAGAACGTGGTCCGAGATGTTACGGTCAGCACCACGGTCTAGACGGTCCAACACCACGAACAGCAAGTCAAAACGCGACAGAAGCGAGTCCGGCAGACCGATGTTCTCCTGGGGCTTCTTATTCTTGTTGTACTGGCCGTACACGGGGTTAGCCGCAGCCAGCACGCTGCAACGCGCGTTCAAGGTGGCGTGGATGCCAGCCTTGGCGATGGTCACCGTCTGCTGCTCCATGACTTCGTGGATAGCCACACGATCCGCTTCACTGCAATGCATGACTACGTCAGCCGGGTTCGACTAGCGAGACCACACAACAACCCAAGCTCACCTCATCTTGTCGAACTCATCAATGCACACAATGCCTCGGTCGGCCAGCACCATGGCACCGGCTTCCAGACGACGCTCCTTCGTGTCAGGGTCAATCGTGACAGCAGCCGTCAAACCGACACCTGAAGACCCGCGACCGGTGGTGTTGACAGCCAGAGGAGCGATCGTCCGAACAAAACGCAGTAGCTGAGACTTGGCAGTCGACGGATCACCCACCATCAGAATCTGTAAGGTAGACAAGAGGGTTAGCAGCTACACTAGCAACCTTGCGCTTTATAGCAGGCATACTCACGTTGACGTCACCACGAAGGTGCGTGCCGTTTTCCAGGTTTTTCTCCACACCACCCAGCAGCTGAAGTAGCAGCGCCTGCTTGATCTCGGCGTGGCCGTAGATCGACGGCGCAATTGAGCGCGACAGCATCTCGAACGCGTCCGTGCGCTTGGAGAACTCACGGACATTGGCCAAGTCATCGGGCGACATGACGATGCCGTTCACCTCCTTGCCCATGAGCTGGACGTTGTTGGCGATGAGAACTGTCCTGAACACCGCTGTCGACGCAGCCGTGCTGTTGCCACCGAGCGGTCGGTAGATGCCAATGACCCGGACACGGTCACCCGGCTTGCACTTGTCGACAATGTCGTTCTCGACAATGATCTCGCACGAGCGCGGGAGCTGTCCGAGCGGGGCCGTCTCGGGGGTCTCCTGCATGCTGATCATCTGGTAGTCCTTATACTGCGAGAGGCCGAATTCCGTCTCCAGCAAGTTGCCGTTCTCGTCCTTGGTCGGGTACACGCTAGACGTCGGGGCCCCTGTGATCGACGTGTTGTCCCTGTACTCCCTGGACAAGATCGCGTTGGTCTCCTTGCAGTAGTGCACGGAGCGCACGACCTTGGGGCGCACCGCCGAGCACTTGGTGACGATGCCGTGGACGCACACCATCTGCGTGAGGTACGAGGCCAACAGCCCCCTCGGGTTCACGTTGTGGTGGCCGAAATCCCCCTCGAAGCCCACGTGGAACTGCATGTCCTTGGAGGCTTCGGCCTCCTTGCTGCCGTACATGCTGTCCATGTTGAAGACCATCTCCTTGACGGCGTCCTCAAAAGGCGGCACAAACTCCGCCGGGTTGCGCAGCAGGCGGTTCACGATGTTGTCCTGGCCGCCCACCGCCGGGTCCGTGAACGAGCTGTCGTACTCGCGCAGATCGTTGAGGTCCACGACCAGCCGCGTGCCCTTCTTGTGCGTCATGCTGCGCAGCTTCTCCGCGTAGTTGTCGTACCCTCCTCCCTGTGTGTCAATGTATCAATCCCGACATGGCGGTCAATTCGGGGCCCCTGGAGACCGGGAAACCCGTGGGTTTTACAGTAGAACGCACCTCATTCACTAGGAACTGCTGGAAGTACTGCTTGTGGCGGCGGAAGGCCTCGTCCAGCGCGTCTTGCTGCAGCTCCATGGCGTCTTCTCCTGGTACCGCGCGCGCGGGAATCTCGAGTGGCCTCTCCCTTCGTTCAAAAACGGTGGCAGTCAAATGAGGGAGGCGAAGAGTGACTTTGCACGCGCTGATTGGTGCATTTGCCAGTTTGAATTCAAATTTGTGTTTCCTGCGCAATTTTTGGTCATGCACAAATTGGGCTGAACTGTGACGTGTGACAAGATGGCTACAGCAACTGTCTCGGTCATCATCGAGCTTACGAAGATGGCTACATCAATGCGCACACCTCGGACGTGATCCGAACTGCGTGCTTCTTGGCGAGCAGGTAGTTGTGCGGCCGCTCGTCCTCCAGCGCCTTCTTCTTGCGTTGCAGGTCGGTGATTTCTTCGCGGAGTTTCAGTCGCTCTTCGTCGCCAAGTCGAGCCATGCGCTCCAGCTCGCTGTTGATCTCGACCAGCTCCGCCACCTCGGCGCGATGCCGCTTCACGGTGCTGCAAATCCACAACACCAGTTTTGTATTGCTGCGAAGCGACTCGGGGATGTCGCTCAGTCCGTCGTTGCCCTCGCACCCCACTTCTTCCAGCACTGGGCAGTCGCAAAGCGCGTGTGGTAGCAGCGTGAGCTTGTTGTAGCGCACGTTGAGCACGCGCAGGTGTTGCAGTCGTCCGAGCTCTGCCGGTATCGCTGTGAGGTCGTTGTAGGATACGTCAAGCTCCTCTAGTCGCTCGCAGTACTGCAACTCACTGGGAAGCTGCTCGAGTCGGTTGCGGCGAAGGTCCAGCGTGCGCAGGTTCACACAGCGAGAGATCTGGGCGGGGATCGAGACGAGTCGATTGTTGGCCAGCACAAGCTCACGGAGAAGCTCCAAGTTACCGACCGCTTCCGAGATGTGTACCAGCTGGTTACGCGACACATTGAGCACCAGCAGCGTGTGTGCGTAGGTCCACACGACCTCGTCCAACGTCACCCAGTGCTTGTCCTGCAAGTCCAAGACTCCGTTCTCGTCGGGTATCAGCGAGGCGTCGACAAGATCCTCCATCGCTCGGTAGGAGACGAGCACGCGTAAATGTGGCTCGACACTTCATTCATAAGGCAGGCTAAGCTGTCTAGCTTGCATCCTGTCACACCAGCATTACAGGAATAGCGAGGCAGTTTCCGTTCATGCCATTCTGGACGCAGTCATCTAGAGCATTCAGGGCACTTGGATGAACTGCAAAACCACGTTCGCGTTGGATGATCCGTGTGCAACAATGAAGCTGGGTGGACGACTGTCGAGAAGCCCGCCCTCTATTAACGATCAGTGATACGCTAGGGCGGCATCCGTACCAAACTCCTTCATTACACATGAACTCCTCAACACGCACCACAGGCTCCTCTCGTGTCGGGTAAACTCGACCCAACTGACTTTCCCCTTGCCCTGAAGCCCACGGGTTACGACCAGCTGGATTCGACGCGGATGTTTTGCTCGTTCGCTGAAGCGTGCAGCGCTGCTGTGGCCTCGTTCAGTTTCATTTCGACCGCTTTCGCCAACAACAATCCGAGTATCCACCGGAATCCGGGCACACGATCCCGTATTGTGCCACGATCCCATGCAACAATAGTCTGTTGTGCTCCAGCGAATGGTGCTCGAACAACGAGAAGCCCGACTCCATCGCGCGGCCTTCGGGGTACGGCAGTGAAAAGTGCGATGTGTCTTGGTGGGAAATCGAGGGCGGGTTCTTAGTGGAGCTCCAATATTCCCCTCGAGAAACGCCCACCACTTTCGCGATGGAGCTAGAACAGGATGTTTGTTTGATGCACACTCGCCGACGATCGCTTCGCACCTTATCGCCCTCTTGGCACCCACACAGCAACGCTTCATTCCGCCATTTACCACGCACAGCTCAACATCTTTCAAGAAAACCTCGGCAACTGCGTGTGAAGCTTCAACACGATGCTCGGCAACATCCTGCGTTCGCGTTTGGTGGTCGCCGCCGTGTCCTGTGTTGCACTCGCCTTGTCTTCGGTTGTTGCGGAGCAACTGTGCTCGGTTGTCCCCTATTCGTACACAGCGGCCATGTCGACCTATCCGGAACTATCGACAGCCATCGGCGCGCTGGAAAACTACGCCATCGCTTCGTGGTTCACGGACCGATCGTCGAGCCAAGAGCGAGCTGGACTGCTCTCTCGTATGCTAAGCCAATGTCCTGACGAGACTCGCCTTAGCATTGTCGTCTATGGGATCCCGAACAAGGACTGCGAGGGTGGGTTCTCCACGGAAGGAAGCGTGACAAGCACGAACAGCTACAAGGCGTTCCTCAAGCAGCTCACAGATGCCATCGGCGACCGCAAGGTGCTGTACGTTGTCGAGCCGGATGCAGTTGGTCTTCTCACTAAAGACAACGGATGCGGTGCATCGGCCGGATATCTCGAAAACCTCAAAATCGCGGTGGCAGCGCTATCCGTGAACCCCAACGCAGAGCTGTACCTCGATGTGGGGTACTGGATGCTGGCGTATGCTAGCACTGCGTCGAAGGTAGCCACCGCCATGAAAGAAATCGGTAATTCCGGTCGCGTCAAGGGCATTACGATCAACACGTCCAACTACCGGTCCAACCAAGAGTGCGCTGGGTACTGTACGAACTTCCAAACAGCGATGGGGTCGACAAGCATGACGTGCATCGTCGACACGAGCCGGAACTACAATGGTAACTCGAATTCGGATTGGTGCAACGTGCCCACCGCTGGCATCGGCAAGCCACCGACGTCGAGTACGGGCTACTCGAACCTGGACTATTTCATGTGGATCAAGCCCCCCGGAGAGAGCGACGGCTACTGCTGGGGCGGGCAGACGGCGGGCTCGTTCTTCTATGGAGGATTCAAGCTGCTATGGGACCAGGGCTACTGTGTGAAGGAGCTGGGCATGCCCAAGATTGGTGAGACTTCTGGTACCGTCACGGTGACGTCCGCACCTACGACATCGACACCGACGACGGCACCAACTTCAGCACCGACCTCGGCACCGACCTCGGCACCGACCTCGGCACCGACCTCATCACCGACTTCTGCTCCGAGCACTAGTTGGAGTTGGACAGTGACTGCGACCGTTGCTCCGACCGCAACCGAAGCTCCCGTGACGGTAACTCCAGCTCCAGTATGGTACACACCAGCGCCACAAACGACAGCCTCGGCCACCACTGCACCACCCACAGTCGTGTCATGGTCGTACGCGTCCAGTGCCTGCAAATCCAGGAAACGTCTTCGCTCGCTGTAATTCTGCAAGTCGTCCAGTTCAAGTCTGTGTGCATTGGTTGCAAAGGTATAGCGCTCGTACCACCAAAAGTAGTGCCGGCGATCCAGGTCCACCCCGTACATGATACGTTTTCGGTTCAATCCCAATTTCAGTGCAAGCCTTCAACGTGTTTGCAAGTTGAATCCTCCCCCCCCCCAAAAAAAAAAAGTGAAAACCATCAAATCAAACTCAATGTATTGAATGACTTTTCACACTCTATTGAGCTCTACAGTAGATGTGGAAATGAAAATACACTTACACCCACGTGACCTTGTCCTCGATCGGCTTGCGGATGCCCTTGGGGGTCTTGACGCCTTCCTTGGGTACGCCCACGTAGAAGAGACCGAGGCACTTGTCGTCCTCGCCGAGCTCCAGGTGGTCCTTCATCTCCTGCGTCTGGGTAATGGGCGGGCTGGAGCTCCAGTACGCCGCGACCCCGTGCGCCGTGGCCACCAGGTGCATGTTCTGCACCGCACACGCCACGGAGCACATCTCTTCCCACTCGGGGATCTTGCCGCTCTTCTGGCGCTTCATGCAGATGGCGAGCACGTGCGACGAGGCCGTGCAGTTGAAGAGAATCTTCTTGCACTTGGGCTCGACGAACTTGTCGGCGGGCACGTAGGCCTTGTACCAGTCGGCCATGAGCTGGCCGAGCTCCAGTCGCTTCTCGGGGGCCTCGAACACCACGAAGCGCCAGGGCTCCGTCTTGCCGTTCGTGGGCGCCCAGTTGGCGGCTGCCAGCATCTGGTCCAGCACCGCGCGCGGCACCTGCTTGTCGCTGTCGTAGTCGGGCGGGAAGACGCTGCGGCGCTGGGCGATGAGCTCCTCGGCGGTCCAGAGCTTGTCGCCGGTGGCGTTGCGCGTCGTGGACGACTTGCTCACGGTCTTGACCGTCGTCGTCTTGCCGGGGGCGGAGGCGGCCACGTCCGCGCGCAGCTTGAGCGCGTAGAGAGCGAGTCCCACGCTCGCGGCGGTGGACACGACGGCCACAGTGGTGGCGTGCTCGGGCATCTTGTGATACACTGCGCAGATTGAGAAGTGAGCTCTTGACGTACGTGTGTGGCTTGCCGATAGGAGGGAATGATGGTCGTTCGGTGGCGCGGGTCGTATGCCTTTGCAGACTACCGCCACAGTTGATTACTCGAGATGAGCATCACGCCACCGACTGGTGGGCACCACACCACGCACGCGCGTCCTCGTCTACAATTGGCTACCGATCCAAACCGTCGGACACCTGCCTGCCATGCTCAAGTCCGCGCTGCGCCGCCTGCCTCGCTCGCTCTCTACGGCCGCACTACAAGCCGCGTGTCCCCAGCACATCAACTGCCGTCAAAAGCCCTCGCGTTCGTGGCGGTTCCGAGCTCTTGGAGCGTCTGCCGCTGCCTTGGCACTGTGCACGACACTGTGCGAGCCGCCAGCAGAGGAAGGAAAGGGCGGCGCTTCTTCTGTGGCTCCTGGCGAGCTGCGGCCCGGCCTGCCGACGTTCTCGTTCGACGAGGTGCAGAAGCACACGGGCGCCAACAAGAGCGGCACGTGGGTCGTCTACCGACACGGCGTGTACGACATCACGAGGTTCATCGCGTCGCACCCGGGCGGCACCAAGATTCTGCTGGCGGCCGGCCGCTCCATTGAGCCGTTCTGGCAGCTCTACGCTGCGCACAACCATGCAGACGTGCACAAGATACTGGAGAAGCTGCGGGTGGGCAACTTGAGGGGGGAAGACGTGGACATGCTGGAGAAGCTGAGGAAGGAGAGGTACGGCGAAGGCCCGTACAGTAGGGACCCCACGCGTCACCCGGCGCTGAAGGTGAACTCCAGCATGCCCTTCAATGCGGAGCCCCCCGCGGAGCTGCTGATGGAGTCGTTCATCACGCCGAACGATCTGTTCTTCGTGAGGAACCACCTACCAGTGCCGGAAGTGGACAGTGAGAACTTTACACTGAAGATCGCTGGAGTGGGGGTTGGCAAGGAGAAGCAGGTGGAATTCACGCTGGACGACCTGAAGAGCAGGTTTAAGCACCACACGGTGACGACCACGGTGCAGTGCGCTGGCAACCGACGTGCGGAGATGTCAGGCGTGAAGCAGGTGAATGGCTTGAGCTGGGATACGACGGCGTTATCTACGGCCAACTGGACGGGTGTATTGCTATCGGATGTGCTAGCGAGTGTTGGTATCACGGATGAAGACTCACGCCATGGAGAGTGTGAGTGCCAGGTGGGAGAAAACATGGAGACCTGCGACGACTGCAACGCAGTCATCCAGCACGTGCAATTTGAGGGTCTAGATGCTGACACAGAAGGCAACACGTATGGCGCATCGATCCCGGTGGCTACTGCCTTGGATCCACGTAAGGATGTGCTGCTCGCGTTCGAGATGAACGGCGAGACCATTCCGCGTGATCACGGTTACCCCCTGCGTGTTATCGTACCTGGCACAGTTGGCGCTCGTAATGTGAAGTTCCTGCATCGCATCGTGCTCTCAAGCGAGGAGAGCCCGAGTTTCTGGCAGCAGCGCGACTACAAGGGTTTCCCGCCTAACGTCGACTACTCTCGCGATGACTATTTGAAGTTTGCAGGTGATTCCATTCAGGAGCTGCCGGTTCAGTCTGCGATTACGGAGCCCAAGAACGGCTCCGTTCACTTGGTGGACGATGCCTCCGATAGTTCGATCGTGACTGTAAAGGGCTACGCTTGGAGTGGTGGCGGCCGCAATATCATCCGTGTGGATATCTCAGTGGACGGTGGCAAGACCTGGACACCCGCAGAGCTGCACGAGTCTGGTAAGCGCCAAAAGTACAACCGCGCGTGGGCTTGGACGCCTTGGGAGCTGGATGTGGAAGTACCACCTGGCACAACGAAGCTGGATATCATGTGCAAGGCCGTAGATGCGTCCTACAACGTGCAGCCAGACACCATCGCTCCTATCTGGAACATGCGTGGCGTGCTGAACAATGCCTGGCACCGGGTCCACGTTTCGGTAGAAGAGTCTGACGAGGAAGAAGATGAAGACAACTAACGCACTCGATTATAAGTTTCCAAACGTACTATCTGAACGAATGATAGCACTGCGATTTCAGGCACGTTCAGGCCCTTGCAGGGTAAAGAATCCCTCGCATCGTCTTGAGCATCACCTCCGACCACTGTGCCATCGCGTCGCGCAGGTTCTCGAACTCGCAAAACGATATTGGGAACTCTGGTCGACGAACCTTGAAGAAAGACGCACGCCGCATCGTGACCACCATCGTGTCCTCTGCACGTCCCAAATTGTTCGTGTGTCTTTTGTTTTCTGTCAGCACGACCGCAGTGGAGAGATCCTTGCGAACACGCTTGTGAGAGAGGTAAGGATACTTCTCGTCTTCATCGACCGAGTCCGCGACCATGATAGCGCAAGGCTCGCCATGGTATCCGTCGCCAATCATGGCTCGAAATGACACGACGTTGCCCTCCGTCGTGATTTCATCGCCATTCGTCGAGATCATTCGTGTGTGGAATGCTTCTTCGTCCAGCGAGTCCTCGTCGTCGCGAATCGTGAGGTGCCCCAACTGCTCCGAGATGATGATCTCCATGTTGTTCTTGTAGAACGAGAGTGCGTCGAAGACCTGCTGAAGTGACTGGACCCCTGGGAACTGGATCGTCTCGAAGCGGACGCAGCATAAATCGCCCTCCTCGTTCTCGAACTGGTTCTCGGAAAACTGTTTCTTCGTCGGGTCATTGGCACTTCCAGCCCCCATGACAAAATCCAGCGCCTTGCGGATCTTGTGGTCCCTCATGGCCAGCAACGACGCTCGTCTCTCCTTCCGGTCCTTGGTCAAGCTAATATGACTATATAGAGGGTAGTAGTGCTGGTCCGTCAGACACTGCGAGAGCGCCGACTGCATTTTGGCAACCTGCAGCTGCTGCGTGTGCATCGAGTACAGCAGCGCCGAGTATTCCACCGCCGCAGGACGCAGCACCGGGTCCTTCTGCAGCATGAGCTGAGGCGGCAGGTGCCTGGTCTTCAGCACTGCAACGCCGGACTGCAAGAGGCGCATCTCCCGCTCCAGTTCTTCCTGCATAAGTCAACAAACAAACATTCTCAGCTTTCAACCCGCAACCTATAGACCCCCCCCCCCCCCCCTCCACGTCTTGTAACCTTTCGCTCGGCGTGATTCAATTTGCGTCTCTTGTCAACGTTGAGCACACGCACTCGAGATGCATCGGGACTCAGCTGGCCCACGTGACTGGGTCCTTTGGGACTATCGTAGCTACTCGAGAACATTGGTATAGTCTGCTTTTGAGCTCTCCGACGACTATTCCCTACTGCCTATTATAGAACAAGACAGTGTCTACCAGATCTGATAGGCTAGGTAGAGAGAGTGCTAGAGTTTCGTCACACCCTTATATAGGTGCGAGAATGCCAAGGTATCCACTGCGGCGTTGGGCGTTGCCGACTCTGGCAGCCGCTGCTACAATTGCAGCGTTGACACTGCGTGAAGAGGCGGATGTTGTGAGTGCGGGGGAGGTGCAGCCGGAGCTGCCGACGTTCTCGATGCAGCAGGTGCAGCAGCGCCCCGGGGCGTCCTGGGTCGTCTACAGACGCGGAGTCTACGACGTGACGGACTTCGCCGGAGACCACCCGGGAGGGACCAAGATCCTGCAAGCGGCGGGCAAGTCGCTGGAGCTTTTTTGGCAGCAGTCGGAGCCTCATCGTCGAGCGGGGCTGGCCGAGACGCTGGAGGGGCTGAGGGTTGGGAACTTGAGACAGGAGGACGTCGACTGGATGGAGCAGGTGAAGCACAGGCAGGACGCTGCAGTGCAGAGGTTCTTCTTCATCGAAGGAGCGCCTTTGCCGGCCCCGGAGGTGGATTTGGACGCCTTCGAGCTGAAGATTATTGGCGTCTCGGCGGTGAAAGGGGAGGAGGTTTCGTTGTCGCTGGCTGAACTGAAGGCGCAGTTCAAGCAGCACTCGGTGACGACAACGATTCGTTGTGCTACGCCTCGAGCAGATGAACGCAAGGCTGTGGCGGTGGAGTGGACGGGCGTTCTGCTCGCCGACGTGCTGGCCAGTGTTGGTGTCAGGACGGACGGAGATATCGAGCTGGTGCGCTTTGAAGCGCTGGATAGGGATAAGCAGAGAAGAGCGTTCGGCGCGTCGATGCCAGCGGCGACTGCATTGGATCGAGCCGTTGGCGTGCTGCTCGCGTATGAAATGAACGGCGCTCCGATCCCGAAAGCGCACGGATTCCCTCTTCGCGTTGTTGTCGCTGGAACGGCTGGCACGCGCAACGTCAAGTTTGTGCACCGCATCATCCTTGCATGAAGTTCTACATGTAGCTGCAGAGAGAGCTTCTGCTGCTTGTTGACAAGGACGGCGGCTCTAATGAATGCTACATACAGTAAAGTAGCTGCGGGGTCGTGAAGTGACCGTAACTCACTCCAGGCAAAGTGTTTACTGCAGTTCGAGCTCGAGCCAAGGACCCCGAAATGAATGAACATTGAAAAGTGAACCCGTGCAGTCCTGCAAAGGCGACCTTGCACTATCAAACAGGCGGCGTAGCAGAATTCCTACTCGAGGTGTAAAACGCAGCGTTTCTGGTACAATACAAATGGTGTCATACTGACACAGGCGGATCTCACTGAGATTCTCAGGTTCGTCGCTCTGGAGACCGAATGTAAGTTTGATCAGCACATAGCGCTTCTGTTGACGCAAAGAGGTTGGCGACCACCCGTTCGGAGTCAAGAAAGTTTCGTACGAAGGTCGTAGACCACCTGTACGAAACTTCGCGAACCACCATTAGAAAGTGGAGTTGACCATCTTCGGTAGTCGGTGCCCGCTTAGAAGTGCATGTACATGTACATAATCATTTTCTATTATACGGTAAGCAATGCCTACTAGGCATCACGCTGCACATCCAAAAGGGAATCCTCTGGCTAGCTGCCCGCGAACCTGCTGGCAGCACGTCTGATCACTGTTGTCTTGGACCGGAAACTTACAGTAACATCGCAGGTTCCAATCCCAGGATTCCACCGAGCAATAGTAGTGATCCAAATGCTGTCCGAACTTCCGAACTTCGGGCCCCGACGAGGCAAGAAAGCGTGTCATTTTCGTTTGTGCTTCGAGCTGGAATCGTGAACTCAAGTCTGCGATGCTGACGATTCGGTCCCTCGCGGCTTCGGCTTTGGCCTGCGCGCTGCTGTCTGCTACCCAGTCGCAGGTCGCTGCCGACTACACTGTCAAGGCGGATGCCGCCACGACGCTGCAGGGCACGTGGGACGGATGGGGCACGTCGCTTTGCTGGTGGGCCAACGTCTTCGGAGAGCGCGCGGACATTGCCGACGCATTGTTCACGCTGAATGAGACCGTGACGCTGGACGGTGCTACTGGGGGAATCCCGGGTCTTGGGTTTAACATCGCGCGCTACAACATCGGCGGTTCGAGCAGCAACGTCGTTGATGACAGCGGCACGGAGGTCGTGATGAAGACGTCGGAGAACATGCCCGCGTTCAAGTTCATGGAGAGTTTCTGGCTCGACTGGATGAGCAAGGACCCGGCCTCCACGAGCTGGAACTGGAAGGCCGATGCCAAGCAGCGCGCTATGCTGACGCTCGCGAACCAACGTGGGGCCAACCAGCTCGAAGCATTCTCGAACGCGCCGCCCTGGTGGATGGCAAACAACCGCGCGACTGCGGGCGGAGATAACGGCAAGAATGACAACCTGCAGGACTGGAACCACGACGAGTTCGTGCTGTACTTGGCTACGGTCGTAAGCAAGGCCAAGTTCGATTGGGGCATTAAGTTCACGTTCGTTGAGCCGTTCAACGAGCCCTCGGAGACCTGGTGGGAGTACCCGGGTAAGCAGGAAGGATGCCATTTCGGGGTGGATACGCAGCAAGCCATTCTACCGCTCCTGCGCAAGCAGCTCGACGCGCTTGAGTTGCAGGATGTGGCGATCGCGACGTCCGACGAAAACTCGGCGACTGAAGCTCTGGCTACACTCACCACCATGTCTAGTAACGCCGACGTCATGGGGACGTTTGAAAAGGTGAACACGCACGGCTACGAGGGACTTGAAGCCTACCGTGGCCCCGACCGCGGTGGACTGAAGGATCTGACCAACAAGCTGACCAAGAGTCTGTGGGACTCCGAGTACGGCGAGAGCGACGCGACGGGACTCACCATGGCCGAGTCCATTGGCCTGGACGTGAACGAGATGGGCGTGTCGGGCTTCGTGTACTGGCAGGCGCTGGACAGCGGTGGCTGGGGCCTCATCCAGTCTAACCCGGGCGACAACTGGCTCGGCACGCCCAACCCCAAGTACTACGTGATGGCGCAGTACTCGCGCCACATTCGCGCCGGCATGGCCATCCTCGCCACGGACGACGCGAAGACCGTCCTGGGCTACGACTCGGCCAAGAAGCTGGTGGTGGTCGTGACGGTGAACATGGGCGACGCGCAGACGGTGACCTTCGATCTGGCGAGCTTCGGGGCGGTGGCTGGACCCATCAACGCCTGGACGACCGAGACGAGCGGCACGGGGGCTCTCTACAAGGCTAGCACCGTGGACATCTCGGGCACGTCATTCAGCGCCGCGTTCCCTGCCGGATCCGTCATGACGTTCGAGATTGCGGGAGTCACGCTCGCTGCTTAGTTACCCGTACACAACATCAAGTAGCATCAGTTTATCGTGGAGCATGAAGATCAGAGGTCGTAAAAATACATTGGTCCATACGCCGTACCGCCATTTGCAATGCAGTACGATATTGGAGACCACAGCAGCACTGTACCTGAATCCGACCTCTGATGAAGATACCTAACCAAATAGCTCGGGATGCTGAAGTCGCTTCTGTCTAATTTCAACCAATCCGGGGACTGCATTCGATTGGCAGTTAAAAATTGGACGGCTGTCATGTCGAGCGCTCGCGGTGTCGGCGCCGCCGCCTTCAAGATGCAACTGCGCAACAGGAAGCGCGACTTCGCTTCATCCGCTGCGACCGCCAGCAGCAGCGGCGTTTCTTGTGCAACACCCGCGAAGAAACGGGCGGCAAAGTCGAACTCGTCGTCTCTAGGGACGAAAGCCGTCGGTCGGAAGGTGGAAGTGGTGGCGCCGACCAGGTCGCAGTTCCCCGTGCTCTCCGCACTGAAAGAACGAGTGAATTGCACCTCAAACGACTCTGCGATCTTGCTGAAGTACCCGAATTTGGTCCCGGCGCGACTTCTTCGTCGCTACAAGCGTTTTCTGGCCGACGTTGTGCTGCTGGATGGAGCTGTCGATGGTGAGAGCGTCGAAACCAATACGGCGACAGAAGTTGACGGCGTTGCGCACGCTGGAGCTCAAGAGGTGGTGACTGTGTACTGTCCGAACACGGGACCGATGCTGGGGCTTCTGGACGGGCTACCGAACGCACGAGTGCAGCTGTCGAGGAGCGACGACCCCAAGCGCAAGTACGCGTACACGCTCGAGATGATCCAGGTTCATGTACGTACGAGTTGCAGTCCCTGCTTGGTTGTACTGTACGCAGAACAAGAACTTACGTTGTGGTTGGACCCTGTAGAATGGGGAGAGGGACGTTTGGGTTGGCGTGCACTCGACTTCTGCGAACCGGATGGTGGAGCAAGCGCTCGCGTCGCGGTGGCTCACCGAGCTTGGGAACTACGACTCGGTGCGACG
This sequence comes from Phytophthora pluvialis, assembly GCA_001314425.1. Lineage (NCBI taxonomy): Eukaryota > Oomycota > Peronosporomycetes > Peronosporales > Peronosporaceae > Phytophthora > Phytophthora pluvialis. The sequence continues at coordinate 48,303 of LGTU01000146.1, forward strand.
CGAGGTGAAGTTCGCTAAGAATAGTCGCGTGGACTTTGTGCTGACTACAAATGCGGAGGACGGCAGTGTCGCTCATGAGAAATATGTCGAGGTGAAGAGTGTTACGCTCGCGTTGGAAGGATCTGGTGCCACCTCGCCCCGCTGCGCTGTGTTTCCCGATACGGTTTCCACCCGAGCGCAGAAGCACGTTACTGAGCTGACGGAGCTGCTGTCCACGAAGGCTAAGGACAAGGCTACAGACGGCAAGGAGAACGAGACGGCTGCACCCAAATTAAGCGGAGCAATCGTCTTTTTAGTGCAGCGCGACGACTGCAGCGAGTTTGCTGCGTCCATCCAGCACGACAAGAAATTCGCTGTATTGTGCGCTGTTGCTGCTCAAAGCGGTATCCAACTACTGGGCTACTCGTGCAGTTTGGAGCCCGATGAGGCCAACAATTCGGGGGCTGTACGGCTTCTAGGGCCGTTGCCACTTCAGAAGGCTGCATCGTAGCATGCTAAGCAGCTAGTAAGGCACTGAAACGACCTTTTGTGCCACTAAAGACGTATTCGTATGTGAAAGTTCCCCTCAGTTTTCTCTTCAAACTAGCATTCCCGAATTTGGTACATCTAGAGCAAGTGCAGGCCATAAGACCCAATAGCAAGCAACGAAACTAGGGTCACGCGTCCCACCAGTATCCTCGTTCCAGTTTCTTCATCCGGTCGTTTCGGAGAAAACCCTTCATTGTGGACTGCATCGGTGAGGACGAACTGTATCCCTACAGCTCCAGTGACTGTACTCGTCGGGTGCGATTGTGCTCACAACAAGCAGAAGGCGAGTCGCTCACAGTGGGTTGATGCACAAGAAAAGCTGAGAACTATGGGTGCTATTATAATACCAAGGAGGATCTGTCACGATGCAGCGTGCTACCGTTTTGAGATACGCCGACCACAATTCAATTCAAGATTTCTCGACATTTTCTTCGAAGAGCTACACGATGAGATGCTGGAGTTGGCTGATGTAATGCTGAAGAGCTGTAGAAGCATCGTATACACGAGAATAGTAAGGAGTCTTAATGGTCTCCTTAAGTAGTGCGTGATCGAAGTGTGCATGGTGTCGCCAAAACGATTGCTCTGGCCAGTGGCAGCAAGCAGTGTTGGGCCATCGGTGACTGATTTCGGTGGTCTGTGAAAGGCGGAGCCCGAAAACTTCTTCCGGAGTAATTCATATTTTTTTCCTTCGGTTCTTACTAAGTACTTGAAGTAGACATGTATAGCAGCTTGATCGCCCATGCCGATCGAGACGCAGCCGTGACTATTATGTAGCATTGTTGTTTTTGCTGAGTAGTTTTTGGTCGGCCAACATATTTTAGATCTTGTCGCCACCGTCGTCACCACCGATCATTGTTTTCCGTCACCGGGGTAATAGTTACCAGCTTCAAGCAAGCGAACCATAATATAGCGGCACCACCTTCAACCCCCGAGACCGATTGGAGTGCGTTGGCACGTACCAGAAGGGTGGTAATGCGAGGACGTGGGAAAGCTGCATCGTGGGGAGAGGTAGTTAGCAGCTCAAGAAGCGAGGAGTAAATTGTGTAATGGCAATGGAGTCAACTGTCGAGTTTTCTTCGGGATCCTCACGAACACGAAAACCACCGCTCGTACCCCCACAGTATATACGGAGCCTTTTTTTTTAGGCCTCTGTTGCACTAACTACCAATTGTTGTTGTTCTGCATGTAAGCCTCCATGAATTGATCCCGCAAAGCCGTGATGAAAACCACCGAGCGCAGCGACGGACGACAGCTCTCGTCGTCTAATTTTTTGTTATTCTAGTACAGTAATCTGTCTCGATAAAGAAGTAACTCCGTATATACAAAATCCAAGCTTAATTGAAATACAAAGCAACATTGAAGACAAGGAGACCAAGAATACCCAAAGGCACTATATTAGATTCAGGGATTTATCATTTTTGATGACTTCTTTATCGAGGCAATTTACTGTATCTCAAACGCATCAATACTGTACCACCGGAATCATTATATGGTAAACGTGTGTTGATGATCGTTTTAATATAGTTTTTAGGATGTGAATAACAATCAATTGTGTGAGGGTCTCTGAGAGGACAACGCTACTGGTATGCATGCTGGAGCATACCCGTCGCTGGGTCGTTGGTTTCCGCCTCAAACGACCGCAACGGGCACACTCATTCCGCAGTTTTGCCCTCCAGTCCTCAAGCTCGCGATTTCCCAAGCACCTCCTGGATCATGCGCGTGACGTTTTACCTGCTCGCTGCGGCCGCGGCCGTCCTCCTCGCAACTGGCTCCGCAGCTCCAAACGCGGATAAAGCCTCAGCCTAGACGATGGCGTCGCCGAACCAGTTCCGTGCGATCGATGGTGCGACGGACGGTGGGAACGACAAGCGATCCCTGCGTAGCCACCGCATTACCGACGATAGCGACGACGATGACGAGGGGCTGAGCTACCAGACACTCGACGATAGCGACGACGATGAAGAGAGACTGAGCTACTCGAAACTCAGCGATCTGAGGCAGGGCCGCACAAAATCTCTGTTTTCGAAATGGGCTGGCTGGAGCTACTCCCCGGAAAAAGTCCGAGGCAAGTTGTCGGATCTCAGTAACCGCGACGAGATCGTGCGCCTGTACCGGAACTACATCAACCCAGGAGCGTAGAAAGCCGACGAGGCGCCTCAGCACTGGCTGGCAGCTTTAGCTTATGCCAGAAGAATACAGACGCGAACCAGGCATTTTGCCATTCAACTGTAATTGAAACAACGATTCTGGCAAGAGGATTCCTTTCGCTATTCGAAGCCCAGCTAAGTACTACTACAGATGATCCTCTCGGTAGTGATATCCCAGTTAGTGATACCCTCTCAATATGGTGGATGCAGGGGCCCCCCAATGACGCTCTATATACAAAGCCAACCAGTTTCTGATTTGTGATACGAAAAACGCTATTATCACTATTGAAAGTTGGTTAACTATAGGCTGTGACCACTCTGTCCAGGGCGCTCAGCAGTGAGATCTACTGGCGCTTGCGCCCTCGCTTCCTACCGAGCTCTTCCTTAAAAGCACTCTGCATCGTACGAAGTCCAGTCAGGGTTGTTGTTGGTAGACGCATTGAATGAACAACTTTGCCATCCGTTGGAGGCGTTCCTGGAGCTCCTCGATGCATAGGTCTTCAGCACTCTGACCGTTTGGTGGGTCGTCGTCACCTTCGCCCTGCTCGCCAGGAGCATCTTCCTCGTGGCCACCTTCAATACTTTCCTCCGAAGCCAGCTTCAAAAGTCTTCGTCTGGAGGTTATTCTACAACAACATTCTCATGGGGGTGGGTTCAAAAGCTCCCCCAACGACATCGGGTCCTTTGCGTGCAAGCGGCCCATCATCACCGCCAACTCGTGCATAAACACTTCCGGTGCTGCTGCCTAAACCGTGCGTCCTGCTTGGTAGGCCACTTGGTGAAGATCGCTCGAGTCATCNTACACCTTCCAGTAGTAATTCCTCTAGATTGTGATAAATTGTGCCTTCCCGACACTATCACTACCGAGACGATCATCTGTACAAGCCACACGCCTTTCTTCTATCCTGACTACAGCTATTAGAGGTCGTCGTCATCCTTGCAAGAACCATGTTGCTTCGAATGCTGGCGAGATACCTACAGTGTCAAAAGCTCTAGCGCAGCCACGCAATATGAGTTCTCTGGATTTTATCCAGAGTTGTTAGAGGGATCCGACTCTTAGACCCTACGATTGTTTTACCCCCATCCATTTTCCTGATTTTGGAGGTTATTCAAAGCCGACGAAAATAGTATGTGCGGGGGCGCAACTACATGGCGCGCCGGACCCTTCATAAACCTGTCTAATATGCTGGAGGAAATACAACAGATTTGTCACGGTATTAGTTTATAGAAGGGAAAACTACCGCGTAAGGGTCTGTATGTCGCTTGTACATTTGTATAGTACACCTTGGAGCAACATCACGACACGCAGGATCTGCACTTCAAGATCGAGCCCACTTCGCGTCAGACTCACCTTCCTATAATACAGAGCTTTCCTCACGGGAACCCTTGCTTAGCCCCAAGCCCATAACTGCCTCCAAAGAGTTACAGCGTATTCGAGAGCTTTGTGCCCACGAGCAAGCACATATACTACATTTCTCTTGACATCAGTTACCCCTCAATAAACCATCAACACGACGATTACACTCTCATCCAGTATCATCGTTAGACTTCTTCGCCTTCCTTCTTTGCTCGCTTACTTCTCTCTTCTCCCTCAACAAAGCAGCACACCTTTTCTTGATTCGAACTTTTTGTCGCTCCGCCACACATCACACTGCTACCGAACCTTTCACTTCTGGTGGCCAGGGATTAACAGTAATGTGATGTTTTTAGGTTACTGGTATAATATCTCTGAAATCTGAACTACAAGTATTATTATTGCGACGATCACCACATTCGCTTCTACTATCCCCATAGGAATAGTAATGTAGTGGAGCGATTCCCGCAGCCATTTGGGCTGGCACAAATCCATAATTTTCACGAAAAATGGCAGTCCTAAATTCTGGGGAAGTGAGTATTTTTTACCCAATTGGGATTCATCGCCCGAACCTAGACCTAGACAGATCTGCTGGACTTTTCCGATTTGCTGATTCTCCATATCCGTACTAGGTATAGCGTATACGAAGCGTTTATCGCCGCTTTTCAAGAACACACCATAACCCCCTTCCTCCAGCAAACGCGTGGCGCCAACGGGAGGAAGATGGCGACGGCGCCGACGCGGACGCGCATCCCGCGGAAGCGGCCTCCAGAGTTAGCGAGGACGACGCTTCCGACGAGTCTTCGCTAAGTGAATGGCAGCCGTCGCAATGCCCAAGCCGTGCTGATTCGACGGAGACCACAAGTGGTGCCAGTGAAAAGGGCAGACAGCGGACAGTCGTCGCTCCACTGCCTCGGGAAACCCAATTTCCATCCTGGGAGGCCTTCGAGTCCTATCTGGCTGTCTACCTAGCGGAGTCATTCCAGGTAATGATTCGTTCCTAGCTTCATTATTCCCGCAGCTATTCAAACCAATATGTGTGTTTATCGGATCTTCCGAGCCAGAACAAACACCACGGTGACAGAGCGAAACGCGGTTATCGATCGAAATCAAAGGTGCCTAAGATTCCCAACGAGTGGGGCCAGTATGCGGGGACATTGGTCTGTACGCACCACGGGAAATATCGATTGAAAGCGAGCAGCAAACGACCAAGACAGGAGACTCGAGCCCAAGGCTGCACGGCGCAGGTACATACCGCTCTTTATTTGTCTATTGTCATCATTCGGCCTAAGTCGGGTACATTCGGGCTTGATCGAGCTTGATCAGGCCTGATCGGGTTCATCGTGGTTATTCGGGCAATCCTCGTTCTTGTTGGGGCTCATTCGGCTGATATTGGCTTGGTGTGAACTAACGACGAGTGTGTTTTGATATACCACTATGTTCTAGATCAATACGTGTGTCCAGATTGTTGTCAAAGAGAACATGACCTTAACCGTCAAGATAACCAAGTGCCGTCTCGAGCACAGTCACCACCTCACGGAATACACATTCAAGGGTCACTTTTCGAATCGCGTTTCACTCGATGAGAGCACGTTGCGGACTGTAGATGAACTCCGGAAGGCTGGTGCCAATAAGACAAGTATTCTGAAGTTTATCGCAGACAATTCGGAGAGCAACCCAAAGGCTCAGGATGTCCACAACCTGGTTCAAAAGTTGAAAACCCGAGAGAACGCAATCCGCCCCACTACCAGCGCGAAGCGATTGAAGAACTGTATGTCCGAGTTTGGAGATGTGCCCGGGATGTTGACCGTATTTTGTCGATGATGTGGATGGAAGGTATGATTACAACGTTTTGTTCACTTATTCATGAAGCTCCTAAGAACTAACACACATTTTGTCGTTCCAGAAAGTAGCAACCTGCATTACGCTCCAGACTAACCACATGCGGTCCCTCTTTCGCGAGTTCCCAGAGGTTCTGTTGATTGACGCGATAATCGGTCGAAGTACAAGGTGCTTTCATTCATGGCCCATGATACGTTTGGAAAGGGCCAATTTGTGCAGCACGTCCTATTGCAGAATGAGCAGTGGCATAGGCGCTAAAGGAGTTGAAGTCCAACAATCCAGCCTGGAAGAAGTTGCGGTGTGTGCTGATTGACAAGGACTTCACGGAGATGTCGGAGTTGAAGACCGCCTTCCCAGACGTAACTATCCTGCTCTGCCAGTTCCATGTCCGTAATTACTTACGGGAGGCGACTGCCGTGTCGGACTATGATTTTAATTCGTAGCAGAAAGACCAGCTACGAGATGTGATTTCTCTGCTCACGCATGCCGAGACAGAGATGGGTACATGAAGCATTTCCGATACATGCTGCATCTCGCTTCGGTTGGCTATTCCACTCCAGACCAGTCTACATCAGCTGGAGAATCGAGTACAGTCAGCCAGGATCTAGCTTCAGACTGTCAGATATCGAGTGTAGTCGGGTATCAATCGGCCTCAGTTGGGCAGGAACTGGCTACAGTTGTACACGAGTCAAAACCAAACGCACGAGGGTCAGATTCCACTGATGGTGAATTGATTTTGGAGTCAATCATCGTGCCAATCACCCGTTTGTCGCCTACTTTCTGAAGAACTGGGACAACTGTCGACATCTCTGGTGCGCGTACAAGCGCCAAAACGCGGCCACGCTCGGAAACAACACCACCAACAAGTTGGAGGCTTCGTGGAAACAGCTCAAGGAATGGGTGGATCCCTTCATGGGAGTGGATGAATGCATTGCGTCCATCATGTACTACTAGAGCCTTCAAGATAGATGCTCTATGAATGACGTGAACAAAATGATCAATGTGCAGCACGTGGGGTACGATCGTGAGATGAACCTGTTGCGAATCTTGTAAGTGAGCACGCATGCGAGTTGATACATGATCAGCACTCGTTTGCCCTGGGCCGTGCATCATATGCATTTTATGAAGGGTGCCCGGACGTGTACTCTGTGAAAAGCACGTTCACGGATGACGATGCGCTGGACGAGTTGAACGTGGAGTATTCCGTCACCAAGCGCGACTGGACGTGCTCGTGCTTGTTTACGACAACCCGCTTGTTGCCATGTCGGCATGTTTTTTTTCCTTCCAAGAATAGCTTTGGCCAAGAAGATAGTTGTTCCAACGCAACTACTGAATCCACGCTGGGTGCTTTCATCTCTGCCGACGGCGATCGAGTTTGAGAACGTCATTGACAACGCCACGTCGCTCGATTCATTCGCAGTCAGCCGGGTCTTAATTGCGGATGCGCGCCCCTGGGACTCAAATCGAAAGTATCGCGAGGCTTTGCCTATTGCTAGCGGGATATGCGATACTATGGTGGGGCTTGACATGGATCAGTATCGAGAGGCGGTGGCATACTTGCACGAGGTGGCACGTCAAATCAATAATGGTGATTTTAGCAGACCTGCACATTTGGAACATTCCGAGCATGAAGTAGAGTCGAGAGACGCTAGCAAGGCGACCAATGCTTGTGAGCCAGGTGACAATGCTTGCGAGCCACAGTCTGCTTCATCACAACCTCCTACCCAGTTGACAGTCGGTGATCAGGTACGCACAAGATGGCGAAACTGTTTGCAGCGAGGGCAGACATAATCGGCGTCGACACCGCAACCACTGGAAGCGTCATGAAGAGTTTCTTGCCGGTTCAGAGCATGTAGAACATTTTCGAGGGCACGAAGAAGGCAAAAATATTGATCCCAGTCATCTGTGGCAGGAACCCCTGGTGCTCCATCTTGATGGATCTTGCATTGAAAGATGTCTGCATATATGACCCGATGACATCGAGCTATACAATCGATGTTCGAGCGCTTGCTGAAAAATTGGTGACGTTGCTGCCAGACTATGCTCCGAGGAAGTACCGAGTCCACAACTTCAATTGCGGAATGTACATGCTGTTAGCATTCGAACTCTTTGTCGGCGCCGAGAAGATTACCATGCTGAGTAAGAAGGAGCTACAGTACTTGCGCTACCGGTATCTTTGCATGTGCTTTTAAATTTAACAATATCTCTCTGTTTTCGATCCCATGCATTCGAACCTCGCCAGCGTTGCTTTCGCTCAATACATACGTGTACTTTGCGTATTTGGCGGTGTGCACTTGGCCCACTGAAGGTGTGGTGCTCGAATATCGCAAGAAGTTTCCGGCTATACGGGACAGGACGTATACGATGAAGGACACTTCGTATGATGAATTCTTCGGCTTTCTCCGAGTTGGGCATATTCGGGGATACGATTCGGGTCCAGTATGGCAAAAATATCTTGTCTCGTGCTACCCAATCGGGGTAAATAACGAGTGCCAAATTCTGGCGGACCCCCCCCCCGCTCCGCCAGATTTATGATTGGCTACCAGATTGATAGATGGTCTTTCTCTAGCGCCTTTCTCAGCAAATTTGGGATTTGCTCCGTCCAAAATGCTACGGGAATCGCTCCAGTACTACATAGTACAATGCTTCAGTTCGCTTGTTGACCAGTGTGGATCACACACTTGATGGCATTTGGGTCAGATTTACTTCTATGCGCAGGCCACTTTTAAAGTGTGCGAAAATAGTTTTACTTGTTGAGATCTGATTATGTATAAAGCCCAGCACAAAACATGCATTGTGCCTATTCAAGCGTATGGCGAACCGGACTGAAAAAGCAATCACCTGTGCGGCTTGGTACAGAACCCCATGTGACATTAACTGCTAACGGTGAATAGTGCATGTATTAGGTCCTCGGATCAGTGGTGGTGACCGGGGTTCTCGAAGTACCGCGACAGCTGCGTGACAATGTATGCCACGTCCGGACGGGTGCACGCCGTGACGTAAAACAAGCATCCGATCAACGGCCGGTAAGGCTTAGACCGCATGTCCTCGCGCTCTGCGCTCGTAGTCAGCGACTGCACCTTGGACAACTTCAACCTCGTCTCACACGGGTTCACCATCACTTTCGCTGGTTGAACCGGATCGCGACGTCGTCGATGTAGCGCATCTGCTTGATCATCAGCGTGCCCGCCGTTCGGTCTATCTCCATACCGAGGATGAATTTGACCTTACCCAGCTTCTTCATCTTGAACGCGCTCTCGAACGTGGTCTTGACCTCGTTGATCTCCGTGTTGGCCTTAGCAGCGATGATCATGTCGTCCACGTAAAAACAGACGTACACGAACTTGCCTTTTTGCCCTTCACGTAGATGCACTGGTCCACCCCACAGGTGCGAAAGCCAATCATCACGAACACCTTGTGAATCGTCCTGCGCCATGCCCTCGCGGCCTGCTTGAGGCCGTAGATCGCCTTGTCCAACCTGCACATCATGTTCGCGGCGTTTTCGCTGCCGTACCGGCACCTCCATGAAGACTTGCTATTTCACGTCGCTGTTCAGGAACGCCGTGTCCGCGTCCAACTGCTCAGTCATGTATATTCATGACCACTACGGACAACACAACCCTGATGGAGTTCATGTTGGCGACGGGCGAGGAGGTTTCAAAGACGGCCACGCCGTACTTCTGCTTGAAGCCTTTCGCTACCAGCCGGGCCTTGTATCACACGACTCGGCCATGTTCGTTCCGCCTCTTAGCGAATACCAACCGGCACCCAATTGGTCGGGTCTCGGAAGTCCGTCGAACCGACGTCCACGATCCGTTGTCAGCGTGAGCCTCTAGCTCGGCGTTCATCGCCTTGACCCACTCCCACGCCTCTTCGCTCTTCATGGCCTAGTGGTACGTGGTGGGCGCTTCGTCAGCGTCTTCAACACTAGCAGCGTAAACGAGTACGGCTTCGACGAGCAAGCCGTCCTCGCCAACCTGAGGCCTCTTAGGCGACGGCGGCCAGAAGTGGTCGCCGTTGTCCGGGTCCTCGTCCTTGTCCATCTTGTACTCGTTGTCGTCTACACGAGCATCTCCAAGAAGACGTACAGGGTCGCGTGCGCGTCGGACACGCTCTGGTTCCGGGTGAAACACGATGTCGTGGCTCATTGTTGGACCAGCTGTCCTTTGATATGCGTCAAGCCGGTGCCTCGTTGGCTTGTGCTGGTCCTCGTCGTCTATCTCCGTGTCTCCCACGTGATCCTCCTCCGCCGATCCCATCGGTTCTTCATCAACGGGTTGTTGTCCTACTACAGGCTGGATGACTTCCTCGACATCCTTTGTCAACTGAATGACAGTCGTCCCCGTCGGTGTCGTGTCGTATATGCCGTTCACCTCGCGCTCGTCGAGCTTCACCGATCTGGTCACTTTCACCTTGTTCGACTCCAAGTTGTACACGCGGTAGCCTTTGGAGTTCTAGGCGTACCCCAAAAACATGCACTTGAAGCTCTTCGGCTCCAACTTGGTGCGCTTGGCCTTGTCAATGTGGGCGTACACGACCAAACCGAACACACGCAAGTGGTCCATTCGGGGCGTCTGCTTGAACACCACCTCCTACGGCGTCGCGTCCAAGTGCGTGCTGTTCGTTGACCGGTTGATCAAATGCACTGCAGTACTGATTGCATCTGTCCACCATATCGACGGGATGCCCTTGTAGTGCAGCATTCTCCTGTCTTTCTCCATGGTTGTGCGGTTCATGCGTTCCGCCAAGCCATTTTGCTATGGGCTATACGGTACGGTCTTCTGGTGTACGATTCCATTGAGCTCGCAGATCTTGTTAATCGCCTTGTTCACGAACTCGGTACCGTTGTCCGAGCGCAGGAACTTGATGCGCTCTCCCCATTGATTCTCGTACATGTTCACGAACGAGTTGAACTTGTTGGGCACCTCGCTCTTCTTGTTAATGAAGTATACCACCACATACTTGGAGTAGTCATCAACAAAAGTGAGCACGTACCGGCCCCCGCCCATCGACTTCGTCTTCATGGGCCTCATGACGTCCGTGTGCACCAGCTGCAGCACCTTCGACGACTTCGCTAGCAAGTAAGACGGGAAGTGGGCGACCGTCTGCTTGACCTTCATGCATCCTCCGCACAACATCATGGCCTTCTGGTTCGCCATGAGCATGCCAGTGGTTGCACGCTGCGTCTTCGCCCAGCGCATCCTTGTTCAATGGCCCATGTGCGCATGCCACAACTCCCACTCACTGTCGACCCCGGCGTAGTAAACGTAGTGCGCCATGTCCTTCTGGCAGTCAAGCACGTATACCTTCCCGACCTTCTTGCTGGACACAATCGCCATCGTCTTATTCCAGATGACGCACGACTTCTGCTGGAACTCCATACTCATGCCGCGCTCTGCTAACTTCCCAGCTGACAGCAGCCGTCGATCGAGGCCCGAGATGTGGAGCACCTCCACCATCCGAATGTGCTTACCGTCGATGCACGTCAGGCGCACCGACCCTGTTCCCACCACGCGAATCTTCTTACCTTCCGCGATGGTCACCTCGATGTTTGTGTCGAGGTTCTTGTAGTCAAACAGGCCGTCGCGGTGTGTCGTCAGGTGCGCTGTCACACCGCTGTCGATCAGCCATCCAGCCGATCGACCCTCTCCAACGGCGAAGACCACATCCTCGTCGTTGTTCACGTTCACATTCGGGCAATCCCGCTTCATGTGGCCTCCTTGGTCACAGTTGAAGCACTTGCCGTTAAAGATGCCATTCTTCCTCGCGCCATTGCCCTTGCGGTCCTTGCCGCCCTTGACATTCTTCATGGCCTTGAACTTACCGCCGTTCGCGGTGGCCTTCAGCGCGTGCTCTGCGCCTTCCTTCTTCTCCAAGCGCTCGCATTCCTTGAACAGCTTCTCCGTCAACTCAATCAGGGTTGCGTCCTTCGAGTTTCCACGATCGAGGAGATCAACTCGTACTCAGTGAGCAGGCTGTTCAGCAGAATGATGAGCTGACGAGCTTCGTCGAGCGGTTTCCCCAGCGTATGCAGGCCCACGATAAGCTCGTCAAAGCTGTTCAAGTGCTTCGTCATGGTCACCTCGTTCTCCATCTTGAACTCGTAGAGCCGGTGCGTCATCGAAACATGGTTGTGCATAATGGACCGGTTGTAGAAGTCACGCAGCGTGTTCCAGGCCACGATGGCTGACGTTATCGATCTGATCCTCGTGGGATGCTCCACCGCTACTTCTTGCGCAATGAGCCCGGGCTCCTTCATGTCGTTCGTCAACCACGCCTCCGTCACCTCTGACGGGTCCTTCACCACTTGCACGTGCGCTAGTAGCCCCTTCCGCGCCAGCGTCATCCGCATGACGAACTCCCAGTGGAATTAGTTGTCACTCCCCGGGATGACTTCGGCCTTCTTAGTGAACTTGGTCATCATGGTGGTCGATGAGCTTGAGCGTCCTGCGGCTGTTAACCAATTGAGTGGCTTGTGTGTTGGAGGGCAAATGCCGAGGTGAGATTGATGTTAGTCCTACAATCTACAAGCTTGTCCTCCTTTCCCTGCTGCTTTCCACGTGCTCTCTTGTTGCCTCTCATCATCTTGTTTACCACGCAGCCTAATTGACTTGATCTTACTATGGTCTAACTCACATGGATCTCACATGAAATATCTGACCAGTCGCATTACGCCGAGGCACGTACTGCGCGTGCCGATTAGCCATCATATCTGTCCGTGGTCACCATTGCATGAGTTCTTGTCGTCTGCTCGTCTGCGTGCACTGGCGGAGCACTACTTCAACAATCCGCTCCAGAACGGAATGGTGCTGTGAAGATTAACGCGGTAACGAAGTGCTTTGATATTGGAGAGTGACTATTACCACAAGGTAGGGAACCGCATTTTTGACTACCTTCATAAAAGAGCTAGGCAGAATTGTGTATGATCGTAGCCCCTCAAAAACACGCCAACGAAAGAACGCCAATAAAACCGTGTTTAGATCAATGGCTCTGGCTCATTCAGACCCCCCCCCCCCCCCGGAGCGCAGGCTCATCCTAGCTGGAACGCGCACCGCCGCCGCGATGCGAGCTTAGAAACGGCTGGCAACACCTCCTGACGAACAAGAGAAATAAGCGGTCTTCGATGCTGCTGCTGAGGTGTCTGAAGACCCAGACAGAGAAGCCAGCGATGCACTGCTCCAAAACATACCCAGTCTTCTTGATAAAACCTTTGATACCTGGAAGGAATTTACTGAGGAGTTTGAAGTGTACTGTGAGGAGAAATTTCAGGTGAGCAAAAGCGTGTAGTGCCATCACATTATGAGATCATCCAGCATGTTTATCAGTGGGCTTATGAATTAGACCTTCGTGAAACGGACATCATCAACTAGTCGCACTGCTCGCAACAAGCGTGTAATGAATTACGCAGTTAAAGGGAAAGAGGCTCCGGAGACAGAGCTTTTTCACGACGAATCTTCCCACACTATATCGTTTCTTGCGAGTGCACACACGCTGGAAAGCATCGAAGCCGTGAGACCGGGAAACGACCTCGCCAAAACGTTCGGTCCATTGGCTGTATGGCTAAGGGGTGCTATATTGTGGCCGACAAACTATTGAGCGTATCGTATCCATTTACATGTCCTAATTTGTTTGTGTTAGTTGAATGTTCTTCTGCAGCGCGATGGTAACTCAAACAGCCTCAAAACCTCCTTGCACGGTACCCATCACAACCACCTCATTGGCGAAGGTCCCTCCCTACAAGAGGCCTCCAAAGAACCGCTTGCATCTGCCCGAAGCGGACCTGGCCACCGTCAACACGTTATGGAAGGTCGGTCTATCCCGGAAGTATATTCTCAGATACATTTGGGATCACGCCAGCTCTGAACCAGGTATTATGGATATCCATACTCTTCTGGCAAGGTAGAAGCGCGAGGAGGATGCTAGGTCCATGGTTTCAGACAGATTTTCCGTAGCTCTGGATTGGTTCTGTGAGAACGACCGCTTTGCAGCAGTCATGTTGATAGTGATCGGTAAGGGGCGAACGTACATCAATGGGATAGTTTCCGGCAAGTTTGACATTGGTATGAACAGCTTCTGTGCCTGTGCAAAGCATGTGGCTAGATGTATAACGATCCAGACGACGCACATGCGAGCTCTGTTTTCCTCGTTTGCTGAAGTCCTGCATATGGACGTGACGCACGATACTAACGCCACCCGGTATAAGCTGTTCTCTTTCATGGTTCACGATTCTTTTGTTCGTGGACAACACGTGCAGGTACGTTACCACTACCATTTCAGCAGTTCTGGGATAGATTGTGGGTATATTGTGCGGATTGTACCTCGGTTTGTAGTGGCTTGTGGCAGCGTGTCTGACTTGTGAATTGTTTTGGCATTGCTGGTATTGACAGCACGCTGCAATGACCAACGAGCGAGCTGACACGATGCGGCAGGCCATTGTTCAGTTCAAGAAATTCAATCCGTCGTATCCAGATGTGCGTTCTATCGTTGTGGATAATGACTTCACGGAAATTGGAGTGTTTACAAGCGAATTCTCGGAAGCACGTGTGCTGTTGTGTCAATTACATGCTATAAAATACATTTAAGAAATGATTGGCAAGACCGAGTACGATTTGGGCGCGATTCAGCGGGCACGACTCAAACCCGTCGCGAGTCTGATTGTGCGTTCGAAGTCCAAGGAGGAGTACAAGGATTGTTTCGCTTACATGAAGCAGGAGTTAGGCGTCATTGACGGCGTCATTGAAGGCCAAATCTCAGAGATGCCTGTGTTCTGGACTTACTTTCTGGAAAATTGGGACGCGTGCCGAAAGATGTGGTGTTCTTACTTCCGCGATAATGTTGCGCGCCTTGGCAATTTAACGAACAATCGTTTGGCGTCCTCGTGGCAGAAGATTAAAACGATTGTTAACCGAGGCGTGGAGTTGGATGAAACGGTAACAAGTTTGATTTGGTGGGCTACATACAAGGAGCGGCAGTTTACTACGGAGCTGTCTCGCGTCGGTCAAGTGATTGATACTGTGCACCACAGATGCCCCGAGTTGGCACGGCTTGCTCAGATCGTGAGCCGACATGCGTACGATCTTATCAAGGAACAGTACGACATCGCAGTCACACTGACTACATTTTACACTGTTGAAACTGGGTTCAACGGCAGATTCATTTTATTTAGCGAAAACACGACGTGCCGTGTGGATGCATCTACATGGACTTCTTACTGCATGTTAGGGCGAACGCGGAAACTACCTTGCCGACATGTTATGTACTTGCGAAAACTGCAGAAGGTTGAAACGCTCATCCCTTTCGGATGCATCCATGACAGATGGCGTTTCAACTCACGGGCAATGATGCAGCAGTTTCTTGACAAAGATTTCAATGTAGCTGGGCTTTCAGAGAGAACTGTTGTGGCGAATACATCTCAATCGGTGACGCAATCTGAGAAGTACGTGGCGGCCAGTCGCAGCACTCAAAGGATGGCTGAGGCCATGAGCTCGTACGGCACCGCGCAGTTTCGATGTGCTCTAAAGCTGGTAGACAGGCTTACCCACTCCCTTGCAGTATACGATGTCCAAGCCCTGGAGAAAGCGTGGGATGCACTGGAAAAACCTTGTGCACAATCTCCACAAACTACTGGACAATCTCCACAAGCTGCTACACAATCTCCACAAGCTGCTGCACAATCTCCACAAGCTGAAAATATTGCGTCTCAGTCTGAGAATCAGGTGTATGCGTGTGGGGACGATGTTGTGGTTGGGAGAGACAATGGAGATGCCTGCGATGCTGGTAGTGGCAACCAAGGAACCCGAGATTCATCGGAACAATCTTCACAAATTGAAATTGAGCTCGGTGAAGGAGACTCTGATAGCGACGAGCTTGAGAGGGTACTGGATATTCTTCATTCCGAGGCAAGACGACGACCGCGTATTCAGTCAGTTAGTGAAACTGTGAAGCCCACCGGGAGACCTCGTCGGACGCTGAGACAGCGGCAGTTTGAGAGACGGAAAAAGTTTGACGAGATGACGGCTCTGTTGATAAAGATAAGGGTAACTTGGAAGAGCTTCAACGCCGCAACAACGATGAGCCGATTACTTATACCGGACTGTATGAGTACCTAGGCAAGTTATCTGTGCTATCTAGCATCCCTTCCCTGAAGCAGCTCCACATATTTGTGTTGCTGTTCCTGCGACTGCATCTGCTAAAAAAAAGCTAAAACGCGCAGTGTTATCCTTCCCCCTGACTGGGTACGGCGTTGCCTATGCCGGGCCGACTATCGAGAGCGTCAGGGAACTGTCCTTCAGGACTATCAAATTCTACTGAAATTTTCGGGCGGACGCACTTCTGTATATCCCTAATTACATATTTACGATGGGTGCGTGGCACGGAACCAGAACTGGATTCAGTATGATAGAAGATTGTATCGAGTGGATGCGAGAAGTTGACGTAAATGAGGCCCAGTTGGGATCCATATTTTGCGACGGTCCTGCAGTGAACACTGAAGACGTATGCACTTGTGTAGCCAAAATCAGCATTTGTGACGATGAAGAGAAGTCGCTACTGGATCTTGTTCACAACGAAGCAGAGGACATCATCATGACGGCAGCAATATCGGCTCTCGTGCAGATGCAAATAGTCGGCCACAGCATCATGTGCTAAAACATTTACTACGCAGCTGATGGGAATCGGGACCGGTGAAGAAATAATCGAATGGATCACTAAAAATGCGGGGTTATCACAGCTAGCAACGACAAGATTGTTGGTGCCCTGTGGATGCGCAAGGATCACTGGTGTGGACTTGGCATCAGCTTGGAGAATTTTTTTTTTTTAGGTAATGGATCCTCGGAACGGCAAGAGAACCATTGCTGCTATTGAGGACATATTCCGGCGTGTTTTCCTGTCCCTACTCCCCCAAGAGAAACGTTGGAGGCGTGAAGTTAGCCGATATTACCAGCATCTTGACAGAAACAGCGGCGGGGTGCTGGTCTTGGCTTTTATCGAGAGCTACCTGTTCGATTCGCAAGATATCTGATCTGACACGAATTTGCTGCGATTCCGGTACATGCTCAAGGTGCTACTGGGATAGCGAGAGTAGACTAAGCTGTCAAATATACGTTTTGATTTCAGCTTGATATCTCACATCTCCATGCGGTCGAAAATCTCAACTGAAAGTTAGACCAACTTCTTCCTATCGTGACCACTTCTTCTTGCTGCGTTGGTCCAATACTTGTATCTAGCACACACTAGAACGGATAAAAAACGCTGGCGTTGCTTCATGGGCCGGACCATGAATGGGTGAAAGCACCCATCTGGGGTGGTGATTGCAAAGCGCTTGCTGAGCTGTGGCGATTGTGGTGATAGTGCACAATATATTGTGGCAACTTGTCGTCGCTTGTTGCTTTCGGGCACAATCTACCACAACATGACCGGTCCAGATTGTGTCATTATTCTTTGCCTATGACATTGATCAAAACAAAGATTATGGGACTTTTCGCATGTATCTAGAGTCCACAAGATATGGACCACAACATAAGTAGTTGCGGAACAGGCGGTTACTGAGCCCCGCTAACTTGTCTCGGACTGTTTCTGGGAGTAGTTCTTGCCGGTCCATTTCGAAAACTGAGTGTTTGTGTGGCTCTACTGCAGAGCTGAACGTTTCTGATCGCTCAGTCCCTCTTCCTCGTCTTCACTATCGTCGGTGACCCGGTGGCTACGCAGGAACCGCTTGACCCCACTGCCAATCACAGCATCGATCACATGGAATTGATTCGGTGACTCCATCGTCGAGACTGATTATTTCTCCGCGTTTGGAGTCGCGGACCAGTTGTGAGGAGGACGGCCGTGGCCGCCACGAGCAGGTAAAACGTCACGCGCACGATCCAGGAAGTGCTTGGGAAGTTGCGAACAAGATCCAGGTGGTGCTTGGGAAGTTGCGAACTTGCGGACGGGAGAGTCAATATTCGGATTAAGGAGGACATTGCGGTCGTATGAGGCGGAAACCAACGATCCATCGACGGGTATGCAACAGCATACAAACCTGTAGCTAATGGGATATGGATTGGATCCAGGCGGGTTGTGCACCGCGTGGGGAAATGAAGACTGCTTGATTAGTGTGTTAGCTTTGCTCAACTCCTCAGCACCTACCAACACTAGCTTACACGAGTTCCTCCTCGTGCTTCTCATTCAACGACCTGCTCTGGTTTCTCTGGAGATTTCTCCATCAGCGGACTCACCTTCTTTGTCACCGGTCTCACCACCGCTGCCGCTGTCTCTCGTTCCGCTGTCTCTGGCCCCAGTGTCGCTGGCAACCGTCTCGCCACCTTTGAGCCATGGCGTAATATGAATTCAAACACGCCCTCCTCGAAGCCACACTTCGACTACATGGCGTACTTCTGCTGCCGCTACTCCACTGCTGCAGCTACTTCGTGGCCCCGAAGGCAAACACCTGCGACAAGTCCTTGATGCGGTGTTTGTCGAGCGGCTTCGTGAAAGTATCCGTCGGGTTAACTTCGCCCTTGACATTGCCCTTGACATTGTGCAAGTGTATGCTCCCTTGCTCCACTTGTTCACGTACGTAGTGCTACCGAAGCTCGATGTGCCTCGTACGCCTGCTGTAAGTCGGGTTGGTAGCCATAACATAGCGGCTTGGTTGTCAATACCAAGTCTCAGCTCCACCGTCTGCTGCGGCAGAATTTCTTGTACGATATTGTTCTCAGCGATGGCCTCCATCGTTGCCTCGCAGGCAGCAGTGTATTCTGCTTCGGCTGTCGAAGCGCTACGATCGGTTGCCTACTCGACATCCACGTCACAGCGCCACCGGCTAGCGTAAAGACGAACCCAGTCGTGCTCTTGCGTGACTCCGGGTCGTTTGCCCAGTCGCTGTCACAGTAGCCCTCGAGCACCAGGATACTCGGTGCCTGACTTGGTCGGTTGTATGTGACTAGCGTTGTTGGATGCACGTAGTTGGATGCATTGGATGCATTCCCCCAAAAAAGCGATTGATGGGGTGCAAAAATACTCGATTTGAACATTCCGTTTCAAAGGGATTTGGCGCCACAAGTTTCCCGCCAAAATCTTCTCCTAGCAAGCGCGGGGACAACACCAAACGAGCTTCCTGCGGTTGTCGACTCTCAAGCTCCAGCATCGAGCGTGGGGAGTGTTGGTGTACTGGATAACGCGGTGACTCTGGAGATGAATGAGCAATATCGCGATTGGGCAGATGACAATGGATCCGTCGAATGGTGGGGAAACATGTTGAGAATGTTTCGAAGCTGTAGCCTCCAAGTTTTTAAATCACGTGTGGTAACACTGGTTACCGCAGAATGTGACCAGCACATAGTGCTCACCACTACGTAGAATGTGCAGAATGTGACCAGCACATAGTGTTCACCCCAGTACGTTTGCCCTGTTGAACACTAAGCAGAAATTATTAATTTATGAGGTGCAGCCTTTGTTTGATGCAATGCATAAGATGCGCATCCAATGCATCCAATGCATCCAATGCATCCTTCATGCATCCAACCGCTTGCATCCAACAACGCTATATGTGACCCCGAAGTCTACGGCGCCAGCTGAGTAGCCCAACACGCGCTCCACAGTGCCGACTTGCTGGGCCGACGGCTTCGACACGAACTGGCTGAGCTGACCGATCGCAAACGCCAAGTCCGGTCGTGTACTCATTGCTAGGTACATTAGCATACCAATGCCTTCACGATACGGGAATCTCGTGTCCTTCTCGTCGTTCTCGGCGACTGGAACCAATCGCAGGTTGGTCTCCATCGGGTTCTCGACAGCGTGGGCATTTTCGTATCCAAACTTCTGCAGGAGTTTACGAGCGTATTTTGCGTGTTGAACCGTGATCTGGTCAGCAGTTTGCTCCACATCAATGCCCAGGTACTGGCTGAGAAGCCCTGATCCATAACTCCGTAGGCATCATCCAGGTCAGCGAAAAGCTTTACCTTGAACTCTTCGTCATTCGTTTCTACAAGGATGTCATCAAGGTAAATGAGTACGTAGTTATAGCATCTCCTTCGAATTGGTAGTACAGGCACGGCTCTGTCAGTGATCGCAGGAAGCCACGATGTAGCATCCACTGATTGAGCTCGGAGCTCCACTCGCAACCAGACTGACAAAGTCCATACAGCGCACGCTTCACAATGTACACGTGATCATTAGCTTCGCATGGAAAGCCTTGAATATATGTCACATACTGGGGGATTTCAAGCCATGCGTTCAAGTACGCCGTATTGAAATCGCCTCCATACACAGTCAGATGCAGTGCGGCTGCTAACGCCAGCAATAATCTGAATGAAGGCATCCTCGCAACCGGAGCGAATGTCTCGTCGAAGTCGATTCCCGGTCTTTGATGGTTTCCCAACGCCACAAGTCCCGCATTAAAGCGAATGACGTAACCCTAGTGATCGGTCTCTTCAAAGCGTACACCCACATCGTGTTGATGGGTTTGGCGTTACTTGGCATTACACCATTATGTATCTCTTTAAGAACACCTTTCGCCTTCAGTGCAGCCATTTTCTCCATCTCAGCTATCAAGAGGAAGTTTGCAAACTTGGACCGCTTTGCTTCTTGACGATTGCGTCGTATCTTCACTTCGCATGCACGAATCAGCTTCCCATTGTGGTCAAGAACTCGCGAAGTGTTCTGCAGTGCATTTACCACATAGTCGTTCAGGTAATTTGGACGGCGACGTTCGTGAGCCTCCCGGAGGCCAGTGCGTGTCTGCTTTGGTGTCTGTTTTTCTGCACTACGCTCGATGCGCTCCTCTTCGGACTGGGTTTCGTCACGGTGAGTGCGTTTACCAGTAGGTCTCGGTGTCAGTTGGACGCCAATTTCAGCTCGCTTTGGTTCAACTTCCGAAACAGCCGAAAGATGGAGCTCCTGGTTGTCAATCGCTCTGAAGACACTCGCTACGGTAGTCTCCTCTCCGTCTCCGACGTATTCTGCACTCGCGTCGTAGACTCCCTCGTTTTCCTATTCGCCACACAGTAGAACTTCTGTTTCTTGTTCATCACCGTCAGACCCACATACACTAGCGATCGAATCTGTTCCATTGCAGGGAACATCACCTTCGGCGCCATCGCCTTCCTCGAGATCCGCGGCGTTCTCGATTGCCTTGGTCTCGTTTATTTGAGAAGCCGCAACTACGCTTTCTCCGCGCACTGTATCTGGTAGCAACACTGTGTCGTGATCTTTGTTACTGTCCACAGACATATCATCACTTCCAGTGGCGTCTGTGCCGACTGCTTCCGATGCTGGATCAAATTGAAGTGATTCGAGGTCTCCGCTATCCACGCTGGAAGCATGGCGGTCGCGATACACAACATCTTCTGCCACCCGCTAATCCACTACAAATTTAGCCGTGTGCTCCTCTGGGAAATAGACCTTGCAGCCAACAACGTCTTCAGCGTAGCCCACCACGAACCCAAGCTTTGCATTATCCGGGTACTTGCGGCGACCTGGCGCAACGGAGACATGGACATAAGCCAACGCACCAAATATTTTGTTGTGATGAATGTCCGGTTTGATGCCAAACATGTGCTCGTAGGGGATGGACTGCATGCCCTTGTTGTAGACACGGCTCTTCACATACACAGCATTACGCAGTGTTTCAGACCATAGTGAGCGAGGGAGTCCGGCCTAGTTCATCATCGCCTTGGTCATTGCGACAAGAGAGACTGGTGGGTACGTTCACACAGGTTGAGCTGCGCGTTCTTTGGGCCAACCTTGATGTGGTCAATGCCCTTGCAACCACACCATGCAGCCATCTCTGAGTTGATGAACTCACCACCCTTGTCTGTCATGATCTTCCTGACGTGGTACTTGATTTTACGTTCTCCTCTGTTGCTCCGGCTGCGTCCAGATTAACGCTCCGCCCACAGCACGTACTCCATGATGCGTTTGCTGACCACCTCGCTCGCTTTGCTAGTGAGCATGTGAATCGTCATGAACCTCGAGAACCGTCGATCAATACCAGTACCGCTTCATAACGAGTCCCGTTTCCACGGCTTGGAATCAGGAGGTCCGCGTAGAATCCTTCATTGGGGATCCGGGTGTCGCGATTTAGCTTCTTTTGGTGTGGCTTCTTCTTTTGCTTACCAACATGGCACGCATCACACGTGCTGTGCTGTCGCTGACTCAACATCATGCCACGAGCAAGTCCTTTGTCAACCATCGTCTTGAGGCACTCGCTCGTGCCACGTTGTCAGCGTCGCAACTCCTTCAGCAGCAGTGTAGTTACACACAACGTATCTTTCAGGACCGGAACAATCATCACTCGATGGATGCTCAGCGAAGAATCCCCAACAGGCATCATGTGGCGTTGCGATTGACACAACTTGTTCAGCCAGCATCACACGAAAGTTTCTTGTTGCACGGTCCATTCCAAAGTCAAAGCCTTGCTGCTCTAGAGCAAGTCCTGGATAGAACAGGCTATAATCCGCACCTGGAACATAGCAAACGTCAGATATGTAGACCTCTGTCCGTATGCCGTTCACCACAGTTGCTAGAGCCACTATACCAACCCCGACAATGCTCGATGCCATCCTGGGGTCCACTCTGACTCGTTGTAAGATCTTCCGTGAGACCACAAATTTAGCACGATCACCTATCACGTGGGTATTCGATGCTGTGTCGAAGTACCACCTGCCAACTCCAATAGATGCACCATGCTCGTTCTTGACCACAGATGCTTGAACGTCATTGCTACAATCATATCCGTGATCATGATCAGTCGTTAGCATCATCTCGACACCAGTCTTGACTGCATCAACTGCATACGCACCTGCCACCACTCTAGGTTCAACACTCTGAGGCTTCGATGACTCACTGTCACCTTGTCGGATGGTACAGTTGCCTCGCGGCTTGCGCTTTTGCTTGTTATCACCGTTCGGACTGCTGTCCTGCTTTGGTTATGGGCAATCAGCAATTAGGTGACCAAGTGCTGCTGCAATTGAAACACTTTCCAGGTTTGAGTCCCGTCGACTTGTATTGCGGCTGCGCGTCACTTTTGCCTTTATCTCCTTTGCCACCGTTGCCCTTCTGGTGACTATTGCTGCTACCTCCACCTCCACGTTTGCCTAGGAACTACCTCTGTCTCGGAGCAGCGGCGCGGACCAATTCGCGAACTTTGGTGTGTATGTACACACTGGTGTCCGCATTGTAGCGGACGGACGATTTCAGCGTCTCAAACTCAGCTGGCTCTGGCAGGCTCTCGAGCAACATTTCGACCTTGTCGGTGTCCTCGACGGAGTACTGCAAGTTGAGCAGTTCAGTCCGAAGACTGAACATCTTACACAGACGCAGGTTTGCGTCTTCACCAGGTTCCAGCTTCGTGCTCCATGACTCGCACACTAGGCGACGAATCGTGTGGACCCTGACGGCCTTGCTGACTTTGTTCTCGTACAAGTCACACAGTGTGTTCCACATGTCGGAGCCAGTCTCGGCAGTGCAGCAGTATGTCGGGCGGAATCGACGTGCTGAGTATCTTCGTCTGCTTCATGTCGAACTCCGCCTCGCTCTGCTCTGAATTCAGTATCGCTTTTGTCAGCTTGCGCTCGACGATCTCCGTCAGGTTCTGCTCCTTGAAGGCCATCTTAATGGCCCACTTGTGCGTCTGCCAGTCCTTCCCGTCCCAGTTCTTAGGGACGCCTTCCATGATATACTTCATCGGGTCGCCATGCTCGATCCTTGAGAAGTCCGTGGATTTGGGCTCATAGCCCGAATGGGATATTGATCGGATCCAGACGGGCTGTGCACCACGAGGGGGAATGAAGATTGATTGATTAGTGTGTTAGCTTTGCTCAACTCCTCAGCACCTACCAACACTAGTTTGCACGAGTTCCTCTTCGTGCTTCTCATGCAACGACCTGCTCTGTGTTTCTCTGGAGCTTTCCCCGTCAGCGGACATACGAGTCTCACCACCGCTGCCGCTGTCTCTCATTTCGCTGTTCTGTCCCCAGTGCCGCTGGCAACCGTCTCGCCACAGGTCTTAATATGAATTTCAACACTAGCATCGTCGTCTCAGATCCTAAAACTATCTTGTGGGTGACGGACGACCTCGTCGTCTAGAAGCTGCCTCACAAACGTGTCGATCTCAAGAGAATTGATTAGTTCCCCGTACAAAACAGATGCCGCTCTAGGAATATACGCGGGGGTAATCCGTTTTGTACGTTGAACTAACCCGGAACCCGATCTCAAAGCGTTCGATGCCAAAACCTGCAACAACAGGGTAGACATACTATCACATGCACTGTACGTGTACGATGAGGAAATGCGATTTCGCAAACTAGAGCAGATGGGTGATCGGTGGACTTCGCCCAATCAGTACCAATTGCTATTAGGACAGCCTGAGAGGATATTGGACCATTTCACTATAAAACCTGGCGAAACAAGAAGTTCGTTAGGGCCAGTCATTTTTTAATTGCAGTTGTCTGGATTTTTTTCTTCTCTTGTACAAGTTTGTTCGGGCCAAAAACGTGCTTACTCTCTGGGTTTTATATCCAGAGTCCTACCCGGGATTGGAATGAAGTTGAAATCCTTGCATTTTTAATACCTTGTCGAAAACGATTTGACGTAAGGTTCTCTCCACCATGCTCTTATCTTCGATAGTCGGATATATATTTATTTTAGTTATGGAGGTTGACCCATCCGGTGAAGATTAAATTAGGGCGCCCCTAAGGGCATCACAATAAATGCTAAGGGCACCGGATGGGAAAGCCACAATGTATTTGATAAAGCATTCTACCACACTTGAAATACCACTTTGCTAAGCGTCCTTGAATGCAAAAGCAAGAACAACTTTATTAAGTTAGTCATCGTACTTGTTACAGTCTAGCTCGGCAATTCAGATCTCGCCTCCAGACCCATTATTCACCCCCGCAATGCCTTGACCTTTATCAAAAAGTCGTTTCAGTTCGCGCTTCTTGTGGAGCAAATATGAAAAATAATAAAAAAAGAGTTCATCAAAGCTGGTTTCCAGTTCACACGATCAACGACCTGGAGTTGCCAGCGCACGGTGAATAGGGTTGGGTCGACCGGCTGCCTGATGCCTGTCACAGGCATCTCGCCATGGTACCAGTATTTGGGCACACACGGGCACTGTGTGCCAGTACGTACTAGTCGAGTTTTCTTGGCGAGACCGCTGTCACTCTGAGACTCGCCGGCGGAGAGATCCTCGAGCAGTGCTACGACGGAAGTGCGAGACGTACTCACAGCAGGTAGATGTGCTTGTTTAACGCGTGTAGATGCTGGAGCTGTGGTGTAGTGGGTCTAACGCGCGCTATTGGTGTTCCTACAACTTAAAAAGCAGGTAGCCACAAAGAAGTCGAACCAGTTCACCGGCAGTGCAATCGAGGCAGTTAATATCCGTTTCCCACAGGTAGACCGGAAGCCTCGTGCTGTTCTGGTCGTGTTGATACAGCGCTTAGTTGCTAATTCTAAATATTGATGATGTTGTTGCCATAAACAGGCTCCATGACGGGAGGGCTCAAAAGATGTGACCTGCCGCTACAGACGCTAAAACATGGGGATACAATTCATTACTATTCGCCAGCTTTTTGTTGCGCAAGTGATGTACGCTGGAGGGAAGCGCTCGTACCCAGCGTGAACTCAAAGGACAAAAAAAATCCTCTAACGTTGGACACGCAGGAAATTATCGGCTTGCACACAATGATGCGAAAGAAATCCGGTGAGGGAGCACAACCCAACGAGAGCTTCTGGCGCAAAGTGCGAACGTTCGTTTTCATTGACAGCAGCATTGACGCTCCCACACGTTCACAGCAGCTCGCAACGAGTCTGCAGGGGATTCTAACGGATGCGTTTCGGCATGTTCGGCAGCCGCCATCAGTATCAACCCTTGGAGTCGCTGCGTCAAACCTCGAAGATGCAGACACCATGGATGGGTCTACGGCGACAGAAAACGCTGTGTTAGTTGCTGATGTAAATCATGATTCGACCCCTGCGCTGCAGTCAGTGAGTGAGCGGGGAGCTACGCATAATATTGTGGAATTTCGCAGCATGACGAAGCCTAGACACCGCTGGGAGAAGTAAAAGCGAGCGAACCCTAAAAACACTAGTAGATGGATTAAGCGGTACAAGAAAAAATGACACCAAAAGCTGTGTGCTTTGACGCGGTGCACTAAGCACGTACATCATGCCAAAACGAAGACTTCGACATTTTTGAAGCGATTTATTGAGTTGCCGCAAGTCCAGAACGCATTGTATCAACTTCGCAGTGCACACACAGAGGGAGAACATCATACGCCAACGAACGAGAGTGCATATTGGCGAGATGCATTGCAGCATTTGGTACCGCATTGAATGCGGATGATATTCCACACACACAGCAGGTAGCGAAGTTGCTGGCGCCGACTTTGTGAACCTTTCGGGCTTTCATTTGATCAATCATATATCCAGTCGCATCTCCCGGTAGGCGCTTGTGCAGCACGACCCAGTCCAGTATGCGAGGCATCTTCAGCCCACCGGCTTGGCAATTTGAAATGGATGTAGCATCAACAGAAGCATCGATAATGTGAGTTGCATCGCTTGTATGATGTTAGGAAGGCGAGGAAAATACAATGTACCTGCAACTCTGCGCTAAAACGGATACTCGGGTGCTCAGCGGGGGAGAGCTCCTGAAATGTCTACATCAACAGTAAAAAAGTGAAATACAGCGTCTTCAGCGGCGTGATTTTTCCTGTCTTGGCGTGCGTAGGAAGAATCTCATAGTGTTGGAAAGAAGATTTACCTGCGGCAAATTGCGAAAGGTGGAGTTGAGCGTAGTACATGTGTGAAGTTGAGTTGGTTATTAAGATGACAACAGCACTCTGTTTCAATCAACACAGCAACACGATCATTCAGAGTTAGGATTTCAAAGAAGTCACAAATGTTGTACAAGAACAACAGATACGCGACGGACTTGGGGCAATGTTCAGCCACGCGCTCAGTACATGCCGTCAGGACCGAAGTGCAGTCTTCCCCCTCTCCCAGTTCTCTTGTGGCGTTCACTCGAGCACGAACCCTTCCCCCTCGTCTCTGATTGGATAGTGGATGTAGTGGTGGCGACAATGATAGGCTAATTATGACTTTCTTTAGGACTCCTAATTTTGGTGGACTGTACCTGCTTTTTGTGGACGATTAACACATCGGTGCGGAATAACCCACCCGGTTGTGTGTTTGCCCTGCATCCTGTGGACTTTACCAATCTTAAATTGTCCACAGCGGTGGTGCCATTGCTATCCTATAATAGGATAGCAATGACACCAAATACTATTTGGCAAGCAAACCACCTGTTTTTTTTTAAAGTTTGACATCGATTCGAGGTGATTATTTTAGCGGCATAGCTATTTTACTGTCACGGGTGATCTGGCAGTAATGGACATCACCGTGGGGCCTGACTGGGTGGAAGAGGTTTTGAACGAAGCTGCTCAAGTAGAAGACGTACTCATGAGTGTCATCGAAGCTAAACCTTACTTCAAGCCAAGCTTCACACAGGGCATTGGCTTCGTCTGCACGGCAGTTTACTCCTCGACTGCTCATTATACAAGGGCCAACTATTGGGTAAGGCTTGCTGCTGCTGGTCGGGACGGCAGTCGGCACGGGCTTGTTGCTGCTAGTCGGGACGGCGGCCATCGAGGGTTTGTTGTTGTGAGCGCTTCTAAGGAAAGGCTTTTTGCGAGAGGAAGTTGACGAAGCGGAGACGAAGTGAAGCGACGAGATGTTGGAGACTTGCTCAGTAGGAAAAAAATTGGAAAGTGATTTAGTTAGAGAGCGAACATTCAAACTACTTGCTTACATGTAGGCACGCCTTGACGTTTCCCTCTGCGCCATCGTGCCTTGCTCTCTTGCCTTCTCGGAATCCTGGCACATCGTCAAAGTTGGTACTAGGCTGAACCTGCAACTGCAATGTACCGCCGATACCGTTTCATTGCCCTGACATCTCCGTCTGTCATCTTTGTCCGTCTTAGTTGCTTCCACTGTTACCAGCTTATGGCACGTTCGTCGCCTGTGCATGAACATTCAACAGCTTCCAAGCAGAGCCTTGCTCACAAGCCGATGCTATTCTCACTGCCAAATATTGCAGCCGAAATAGCTCTGTGGCTCAACTGTTATTTTTTTAATATTAGTAATATAGGCTTGCAAAATGCCAAATGTGGCAGTAATATTATATTACTGCCACATTTGACATTTAGCAAGCGTTTATCACGACCGGTGTGGACACTCGTAGTTGACTGTTCATAGACTTTTCGTTGATTTTCATTAATCCTCGCTTCTTGAGTGACAACTCCGTTTACTGTTCGTGAGGATTGACTTGCGTAATGGTACACTCATCGACGTACAGTGACCCTTATCATCTTACATGAGGCTGGGGTGTCCTGCAATACTACTCTGTCCCACCAGTTTATAGGTAGTTTTGGTGTGTGTACCACACGAAACCATTACAACGATCCTATTGGCTTATATTATCACGGTTACGAAAAACGCTCGTCTACCGTAAAGTGGTTGGCCTATAACGTTAATTCACTGCAGCCACCAGACGCCACACAACGAAAAGAGCTGAGGATGGCGCGGACTGTGGGAGCTAAGGACATCACGCCAGCAGCGCGCGTCGCAGTGGTGGTCTTCCTTTCAACTTTAAGTAAGGAAGGCCGCCTACGATTGCGCGAGACAAGAGCGTATGGACTCAGCCGTGCAGCCGTCGAGACCACCTGGGGCCTGCGCGACGACGTTGCAGCTCTCTTGTAGCCGCGGCAGTCATACCCGCCCAGGAAGATCCACCTCGGCCCGGAGGAGGTGGGTCAGCGCGTCGGGGCGGTGCCGCTCTACCAGCGTCAGACGCTGCGCGCTTTGGAGGCGGCTACAGGGATCCCAAGATCGACGCTGCAGCGTCACTCAAGGCCAAGGTGCTACGGCGCTTCATCTCAAAGGTCAAGCCGCAGCTCACCGACGCACACAAACTTCAGCGGCTGACATGGGCAATTGCCCACGTGCAGCGCCCAATTGATACGACTCAATTATTATTTTGCTATTATATTGCTTGACATTATTGTAATCTAATATTGGTTTTAGGCGGACGTTCGTATCGTTTTGATGCCATGTATGATGTTGTTCACACAGATGAAAAATGGTTTAACATGTACAAGGCGTCGTCTCGATACTACTTGTCTGCTGATGAAGCATTGCCTTACCGTTCGTGTCCTAACAAACGCTATATCGGTAAGGTGATGTTTCTCGCTCCCGTAGCGAGACCACGGTATAGTTTTTCAAAAAGGACACACTTTCATGGAAAAATCGGAATATGGCCTATTGTTGAGTACACTACGTCAAAGAAGACGTCAAAGAACCGCGTTGCCAGTACCCCGATCACCAAGAACACCAACATGACGAGAACAGTGTACGCCCGCTTGCTCAAGGAGAAGGTCTTTCCTGCTATTCGAGAAAAGTGGCCAGCTTCGTATTTTGTCAATTTAGTTGACTTGATTTCACTATGATCAACAGACATTTGACGTATTCACGACGGAAAACTTCCACGATTCTTGTCCAGCAAGACAACGCCGGCCCACACATTGATGAAGACCACGGTGAGGTTAGTGCTGCCGGACAAGACGGTGGCTGGAATAT